>DWTU01000352.1:0-18148 GCA_018251515.1 Cecropterus confusis | reverse complement strand
AAAAAGTTCTCAAAGGTGTGTGAAGTCTACCAATTCGCATTTGGCCAGCGCGGTGGACTATGGCCTGAAGCTCTCTCGATCTGAGAGAAGACCCGTGCCGAGCAGTGGGACTATAATGGGTTGACGGCGGCGGATACAGACATCTATATTTTCTTCCCATGAACATTGCCGATTTTATACTATTTTAAAAATCCTATTATAAAATTAAGAAGATAACATTATTAAATAATTTAAATTAGGTTAAGATAGCAGGTGTCTTCTACATCCTCGTTGAGCTCGTTGCATTGAAGAAATCTACAAAACAATACGAAAATGTGCAATTGATAAATTATTTTCTAGCTAACATCAAACACTACATACATATTTATGTATATTGCAGACAAAGAAACGCTGATGTAGAAGTTTGCAACGAAACATGTATAAACAAAAGCGATACAGAGCACATCAGCCCTTTCCTCATCTGCATGTAATGTAAGATGAACTGATTCAGTGATAAGAATTGAACAAAAAACCAAATTTTGATTTAAGCATTGTGAAATCAACGACACCAAGCACACAAACCTAAAACAGAGAATTTACGAAGCACAAACAATAGCGAATTACAAAAAATAAATAATTTCAACCCAAACCTCGTCCGAAAAATTATCACCGACAACTTCATCGACTGATGCATGGAAAAAATTTCAAACAGTATTAACATATTAGTAAATAATTTACACAGAAAATGTGTCAATGTAATTATGTGTTTATCCGAAACCACAATATACGTTATTTTTGTTATAGGTTGCATTAAAACATTAACCATTAAAACGGTTAGTCTCGATAAGACGAGTCTTCCTACAGAAAATTCCTAGAACTTGAATCACTCGGTAAGTAAGATTTTAAAGGCAAATAATATACTAGTTTATTTCACACTTGCGCTAAAGTTTTATAGAAACTACGGAAAAACGGAATGAGAATTTTTGTTTTAAAACCTGGATAATTTACTTTAATACCTGTTTTAACTGAAAATTTAAAAAGTTATAATTGCGTTATCTCTCAGCTTGAGCTTTAGCACCATTGATTTTAGTATTATACCGCTTAATTATCTTTAATCTGTAATGGTAATCATTTAATAGATATAATAGCTTGTTAAGTGGAAAATGATTCCTACTTAGGTTTCCATAATTCAGGATACCTATAAATAGTTATTGGATATCGAGCCTTCCCCTCCTTTGATTCATGTTAAATCCTTTTATGTAGCCATTACGACAATAACCACAGGTCACTAGGGGAACTACATTAAACGTTAGCAAGCTATTTCAAAGGAATCGTTAATGCGAAATTAGCTTTCAATTGCTGCCCTTTTAGGTACACTTAAATTGATGGGTGGTTTATGACATTTTACCTAATAATGTAATTTTGAGGTTAAATATAAAAGGTAGGTTACATAGTTTAGTAGACAGTCAGATATAGTAAGACAATGTGGTAAGTAAAGTGCCGTAATTGGTAATTTTGTAATGTAATTAATTGATTCGTAGGTAGACAAAAGTAGAGCCAATTCAAGCAATACTGCACGGCAATGACGTCGGTGATGACTCAGACAGAGCTGGTAAGAGGAGCTCTGTTGCTCATTGCGTTGTTGTAAGATTATGTTGCAAGATATTTGATTTGGTTTTCCGGAACTACAAGAGAAGTTGGACCTTTTAAGAGTATTTTTGGAGAAAAAAACATTTTTTTTAAGTCTGAGTAACGACCAAGGAGGATTAAAAGGTATGGGCAGCACAAGTTCAATTTGGCGTAGTTTTGTCGTTTTATAGCAGAGTTAGATGGCTTTGCGTGATATGGGTGTACCCCCAGTAAAAAAATCCAAAGAAAAAAAACATGTTTTCGCGTGAGCATCAAGTATTCGATAACTAGTTAAGTACTGGAGTTGGTACAGAAGGTGAAGGGTGCGCGCCTCGTGCGGCAGCTTGTGCGATAGCTGATGAGAGTTCAAGGAACGCATTGGTTAAACCCATGCTTACGAAACAGCGGTAGGTCGGAGTCTCGAAAACAAAATAAATCTTGAATCGCGAGACGTTGTAAGGAATCAAATAAAAATAATTCAAAAGAAAAGTGCAATTTTGCAAATTTTACTTTGTGTAAAAAGTAAAAGTAAAATATTAAAGAGTGCTTAAAAGGGTAATTTAAAAGAATGTTTTATACATTCTTTTAGACGTTTTAGTTGGAGTACGTAACTATAATCTTGTTGGAACATTTATTTAATATGATAAACTCGAAAACATTAGCGCAAAAAAATTGTGAGATAAGGTGGAAGTAGTAGCTGCGTGTAATTGACTGTAGCAGTACTGTTTCTATGTATTTATATAATTCATCAACTCATATAGAATTCATATGGATTATGGCGGCTTAGTTAATATCTCCGTAATACATAATCAGTTGGAATCTACTCTAATATCCTGAATTATTCTATGTGTCGTACAGTAGGGTTACAGGATATTTAGACCTTAGTATACCGTCTTTTAAAGTAACGTTGCGATACTGCAAAATTACATATTTATTTGAATATAGAGTAATAAGTTGCAAGTATGCATACAATAAAAGAGGAAGGACTGTGACAATTAGATAAGCTTTTTCTTTACAGATAATGTACCAAAGACTTGACCTTAGCTATAATGTTGGTATGAATGGAACTTACCCACAATGGTGACCGTGGGAGCGACCACCGTCGGTTGTTCGACAAACTGGGTGTCGTATTGCTCGTGTTGGTTCCTACTTAGCTCTAAATTAAAGCTAAAGTCTGGTTGACTGTCCATGGAGTCGCCGAGGTCGGCGGGCGGCGGCGGAGGCGGCGCGGCCGGAGGAGCGGCGCTCTTAGTATTGTTGTTGTCACCCACGATCACTAGCAGCGTCCAAGAGCAATAAACATTTCAACCAAGGAAGCCACCCGAACATTAACAACTTACAATGCGCTTTTCAGTACACCTGTTCTACACCACAGCGAGCAAATGTTGTAACAATTCTTTCACCTCATTTGACAGAAGCATTTGATGATGAGAATATAAAAATAAAGTCAAGTCCACTGAAAAGCGCTACACGTTTGCAATTACATATTTCAGTAGCAACAAAGTTACTTTATAAATTCATTAGTAACTCATTATATGTAAAAGTTGTCAAATAGGAATCAGTAAGATGTAAGACACTTGAAAGTCGGAAGATAGTGCATAGAGTTCATATAGTCATAGAGTTCTGAATGCCACGATACGTTACAAGAGATAGATAAAATCAGTTTTGGATTAGAAGACCAGCTCTTAAACCATACAATAAAATAGTACACTCAATTTGTCATACTTATGTACCGATTTAGATACTAAATTTGGTTTATGGAAAATATCGTATGAATGATCAATTTCTTAAAGGTAGTAACAGATATGTGTTTTAAGTAACACTCTTTACATGATCGTGCAAGAATTTCATGCATGAATGGCGCTATGAGATGAACCCATGATACGGTACGGAGTAATTATAATCCTACCATTTCTCTATAAATGTTAGAAACGTGCACTTCAATGAAACTGCGTAGGTCCAAAATACCATGCCAATTGGGAACCAAAACCACAACCATTTACCCAACCAGCCAAAAGCTATCTATTGCATGTAAACGTTACACCTTATGCCCACTATTAATACATACAGTACAAAATATACGTAAACTGAGTTGCAAGACAGTTTTTGATTTATTTTCGAACGAGGACAACTTTTTAAGATTTTGCGAAGGTAAATGTCACCGAAATTATACATTTTTGATAAGAGCAAAGAATTGGATCTCGTTTAGGTAGCGCAGGCACGTTAGGAGGTTTTTTAAATAAAAACTACGGTCATAACCAGTATTCAAGTTAGAAAGTTGTCCAGGTGCGAGAGACTAGTGCACAGTAATAGACAGATGGAGAAAGAAAGAAAGAAACAAGTAAGTGATTGATCTTACTTTCATCGTCGAAAGTTTCAGCCGGAGGTGTTCCCGGGGGCGAAGAGAATACGGGAGGAGCCGAGCCTAGAGGAGTCCAATCATCACCGCCACTTAGCATTTCTCCGTTCTAAAATAAAAAAAAAATAATAAATTAACAATATCAAAATAAATATTGTTTTTAAAATTAATGCAATGTAATCTGCAGATTTCATTGCATTACTTTTAAAAACGGGGTATTTTACTTTTAAAAACGGATTATCAGGAAATTCATAGGAAAACTCGCCTGCGCAGCAGCGGTAGTCGTGTAATTTCTACCACAATATAAAATACGAATTAAAGTTTACCTCATCACATTCTTCAGTAATGAGAGATGGGAAGTTGCCGATGACTCCGTTAGCCTCGCCACGCCACCAACCGTCATCAACGCCGTGAGCATCGCGGGACACAATGCGAATAATCTGTTTGATATAAATATTTTATAATAGTATGTAGCACGTTTTGAGTTTCAGTTTACATGGTTAGTTTTTCATACCTGTCCTTCTTCCAGGTTAAGTTCATCGGGAGCTTCAGCGTCATAGTCATACAGAGCGAAACAATATCCAAGAGTCGGAAGTTGTTCTTGTGGGGCTGAAGCTGGTTCCTCGGCTTTCGGCTGTTCTTCGGCTTTTGGCTCATCTTGTTTAACGACTGGAGCCGAAATAACGGAAATCTGATCAGGTGATTGTACCACCTCAGCATCTTCGCCCTCAACAGTATAATCAACCGATGAGAAAGATATTTGGGTGACTAGACCTGGAGCACTCGAAGCCTGAAAAGGTAGTGAATTATTTGTTTTGTGACGTTTGTATAAACGAAATTTTAACCGAAATATAATAATAAATGTAAATGATTTACAAATTGATGTTGCACCTGTTCACGGTCAACATCAAGATAATTATGTGGCACATAGCCTTCTTCCCCGCGGTAGTTACGGGCTCGAAGCCAGCCATCACCATCTCCTTCGCCGACCACTTCCAACTGTTCATTCTCGATGATGGAGAGTTCATCAGGATTTTGCGCCTATTTAAAAATAAGACGATTAGTATAGGAATTACTAGTTCTTCTACTTAAGTTCACAGATATGCAATATAATCTAACATTTGAGAACTTACGGTGTATGAGTACAGAGCAGTACATTTGTACAAAGGAGCGGCTGGTGGCTCAGTTGTTTCAGGAGCAGGGGTTTCGCCTTCTGCCTCCCCCCAGTTGACTTGTGTGGGATCATCCCAACCAACAGTCAATTGTTCGATACGCATACGTTCCTCCTCCAATTCAGCTAAAATATTGAATGTTTATTTAAAATTTATTCGGGTTAGCAAAATATCGTAAATAAATTTAAAAGCCAATTATACCATCAACTTCTTCATCATGTTCATCTTCGTTCTGCGATCCCGATGTAGTACGCTGGTGTCCACCAGAAGTTGTAGCTACGCCTGATGTTGCTGGCTCACCTTCAGTATTATCACTGTCGTAGAATGAATCCGAACTTGGTTGATCCTAGCATATAATTGGAATTGTGTGGTTAATATAGAAATACTGTAAAAATAATGTAATTCTAAAATTTTTATGATACTTACAGCGGCGCCCGATGCATCCGTACGTACACTGAGCAAACTGCTGCTACGCGGAAGAGTTTCCTGGACAGCCAAAAGATCGACTTCTTTCAGCCACTCATCGACAGGGGCACCGCTTGTCCTAAGGCATTCCAGTCTAGCCTCATACTTTGCCTTAGAAGTTTCGGAACGACGAATATTGGAACGTAATTCGTCCATCTTAACTTCAAGATCAGGTCCATTTGCATCGTTTAGATCCACCTACAAGTTATTTTATTTCAATGAATACTTCTTAAATATGGTATGTTTAAGCACTTACGTCATATGGAATTGAGGTATTGCCCTTTGACAGAGTTTTTAATGTTATAGTTGTCTTCGTCTATTTTGTCGAGGTGACCTAATACACATATAATTACATTGATAGTAAGAAGTAGGTGAACCATCCTACCTTTTGGCCAGCATCTCGCATAGCTTGGTAGAGGTGTAATTTCCTTGTCGCATCCCTTACGAGGGCGGTCTCTCGAACAACACGCGTGGCCCAGCGGCGCGCTTCCTGAGCGAGAGTCTGTGACACGGACTCGTGTTCTATGGTGACCGTATCAATAGGATCATTGTCGCATGGTTCGAAATCGTACTGTTTAAAAAAGTAACATAAAATTTATATGACAATCTTGGTGTTTAAAACATTTTCGACTTTTAAGAAAATTATTTTGAAGTTCACAGAATTGTTTGTATTGTAATTTTTCAGGCGGACTCAGTGGCAATACTGCAAAAGTTAAATTGCAATAAAATTGTGTTAACTTACATCGTATACAACGTTACTTCTAACTAGTTTCTTAGACTTTTTTGAACCAGACATGTTGGTTCGATTAAATTAAATTCGTATTCCTAGTGAGTGAGGAGAGCCCAAGCGACTTACTCTGGAGACGGTAAAAGCACAACTGAAAGTTCCCGTTTCTAATGCTTAGAATTACACCTCGGCGCACATACACGGTTAAGTACATGTAAGCTCCGTGCGCACTAAGTTACTGAAACTAATTGCTTTGTTGCAACTTCCTAAAATGATTTAGGCTACTATGTGCAGGTGCGGCCAGAAAATAGTTTATAGCCTGGTTTAAAGTTCCTTGCAACATTTCCGAACATTTAAACATTAGTCTGTATTAGAAGTTCTCCTCTAATTTAGTTTCAATATATTACGAACTTATGAATAATAGGATGCCGTGTATGTCATGCGAAAGACATGCATTTTCGAGTATAAATTAAATATATTTAATAAACCTACCGATAATGCAATGGCGGATGAAAATTTTGAGGTTTGAGTAAGGCGGAATGCCTGAAATCATCACCGCTATTCACTGACTCACACCTATTTATATCTTTTCATTCATTACACATTTAGTCATATTTTCATGGTCAGACAGATCTATTATAGTAAGGAGTTACAACTAAGTGCTTAAGGAAAGCAACACATTCGTGATCGGCTACATATCGTATTCTTGTTCGTTGTTGTGAATTTCTATATCAATGAGAATGCTCAATGAGAATTCTCAATGAGAACAGTGAACATTCTGTACAAGGTGGAGTACGAAAACTATTCTGGTCCAGTTTATTGCTAGACAGACCTATTAGGGCGAGGAATCATCATTACATGTTCAGGGAAGCAACATATGTGTAATCGGCTTCATGTCGCATTGTTATTATATTTGAAGTTATTTACAAGTTTTGATAATGACGGCAGTGAACACTTAATATCGAGTGACATACTACGTTTACATGACATTAATATAAGAATACACGAACCTGGATGTGCTGCTTCAGCACAGGATAGTACAAGTAGACACATTGCAGATTATATTCACGAGTAAGTTGTTGTGCCTGGTCCCGTATTTTCCCGAAGGAGTGCTGGGTAGCCGAGCAGGTGAGCAGTTCGGTACGACCCATTAAAGTGAGGAATTCCGATACTTTTTCATATACCGATGATTCCATGTTCTGCATGCACGTCTGAAGTTCCACCAGGAAGTATCGATTCTGGGAATATTTACATTTTTGGTAAATCTCTAACTGGATTCCGGAGGCTTCGCCACAATTGTATTTCTTTTTTCTTGCTTCTATTGAAACACACTGTTGTGTTCTGGTTTAAAGTTAGATGAGCGTAGTGACGCATATATGCTATTTTAATAATTTGTTTCATCTCAGTGATCGAAACGCAAGTTTGACCTACCAAGTTTAAGACTTTCATTCTATTCTCTTAGGATTTGGTTGCAAATGCGGTGGCCTTCAATTATTACTTAATTTGACGAATTTTAAATAACAGTATTAAGATCGTTTTAAAGGGGAGGCAAATCTGTCGTTATTCTCAAGTGGAATGCTGATTCTATCTAGAGTTGACTTTAGGTATTAATGGGCAGCAGTAGCCACTTGCCTCGAGGTGGGCGGCATGATCGTTTACTACTTGAATATCATTAAACGTAGAATGTTTAATATTTTGTATGTGGAAAGGACCTAGTGATGAAATGCAGTGATTGTATAATATGTTATTAATTACCTGGTGAGCATTCGCAGCAGAAATGCTTAGAAGATAGTCATTCCTGGCGCCTGTAGACTTTTCCTCCAATTGGTCCCGGCGGGAAGACACCTTAGCGCTGTTCTTTTGCAGCGAGGTTATCGATTGGAAGAACGATCCTTTTTTCTTTTTCAATCTAAATATGAGCAATTAATTGGTCAGGTTATTTCCGGTTTTCTATTGTCCTAAAGACTTAAGGCAATAATGTTGGTACCCTACAAAATGAGAAAATGTTTAAACACGTTGTTCATATTGTGTATTTAATGTTATAGAATCAACCTTATAATATTATTGTCACCGTCGACCAATTACTGTCCCACTGCTGGGCACGGGTCTTCTCTCAGATTGAGAGAGTTACAAGGCATAGCCCACCGCGCTGGTCAAGTGCGAAATGGTAATATTATTATTGTGTTGTATTACTCTAGAATAAGCGATATACCTTTTTTAATCATACATGTTAAAAATAGAAAACTTTAAAGTACTTAAAGAATTACATGGACTCAAAGAATTTTCTGTACATCAAAAACACAAAGACATGCAATAGCATGCATGTATACTCAGACATGTATATACAGATGTCTTTAGATTACCGCATGCTCGTTTGCTATTTCCATATGATAAAAAAATCGTAATTTTTGGTAAAAAACCACTTATGGTATACGGTAGTGGAGCTAATTTTATGTCATTAAAATATATATTTATAATGTGTAGCTGTGTATTCCCTTTTCTAAAAAAACAGTTAAAGTTTGTAAAGTTTCTAATAGTCTATATGGATCAATAACATTCCTAATTGCAGAGTAGAGTTGTAGAATCGAGAACTTCTTGCTAGTGTAAGTTAGTAACTTTATTATTTTGTGACCGAGGACTATAATTCGTTATCACTAATTACAGTTCTTCGTAGCCGTGTGTACGACGCAAGTGTCATGACTTTTTTATTTGTTTCAATGCAAGCACGACTAAATAAGTGGAATGTTTGCAGTCTTAGTGTCCACCTATTGGCTACTTTCTTGAGTTATACTTCCTAAAGTTATCGTCTTGTAGTTTAAGGTACAGAATAGTTGCTTAAGCCGTCCTTTAATTTGTAGCTTGAGCTACCGATGAACGATACTTGTTTGATGTTATTCGAAAAATCTATAAACAGTAGATTGTTCACTCGTCTGTATTATGATATGCTACTACACAGCCACCAACCAGCTTAACAGCAGTGTTGACAATCGCGTTAACCATAATTTAAGGTTAAGCAAACCAGTTACTCAACTGACAGTAGCCAGTGAGTGCACTGCGTAAGGGGCTTAAAAGTGTGAAAATTGTTCTACGCTATGTCATACGTAACGAAGTTAGACGATCTTTACTTACGCCGTATTTAATTAGGTTTAAAGTTCAATATTCAAGTCATATATTCGGTAATAATATCCGTAATTATATATTAATTAATTCATAGTTATCAGTCGTTCAGGCGATAAAAATCAATGGGTAGTCAACCTTTATAAGTAAATGGTCCAAATGATATGAAAGTTATGTAAGGAGCATTTGACATCTTAGATATTTTTATAAATAATCATTTGAGAGACGTTAGTTGTTCAAAATGTGTTATATCTACTGGTTGCTAAGTTGGTTTCTGTATATTTTAACATTCAATGTTATTATTCAAACTATACCGTATACAGAGCCAACTACGACTACCAATCATAATCTAACAGGCGGATCAACTCTAACAATTTTGCTTTGTGAGGTAGGCATAGCAAAAAACAAAAAGACACTTGTATCCCTAACTAGCATTTAGATCGTCCGCGTAGAAGTCACGTTATAACGTATTAATTATTATGTTAAAATGTTTGAACACATAAAGTATAACAATCTTTATTATAGTGTAGCGATTTAGAGCGATAAGTTAAACAACCATGAAAACAAAATAGAATTTTATAATATTTTATGGACACGTAGCTTATGAAAGTGACATCTTTTTACAACGAAGCAGACATTGATAGAAAGACAACTGCAATCACTTGAGTTCGAAAGGATAATTTGTTGGTGTTAGGGGAATCCTAGGAATAAATACAGACTCTCTTTGAGAACAACCTGTCAGTATAGTTGCCTGGATTACATTATAATGCAATGTTTTCACTTGCAATCTAGTGACTAAACTTCGTGTTTATAAAATATTATAAAATTCTATTTTATTTTCATATTATTTTATCCTTCAAATGCATGCACTATAATAAAGATTGTGATATTTTATAAGTTTTCAAATATTAGAACGTTAGAACCATTTTCGTCTTGCTCGCAAATGCTAGTAGATAATAATTAATTAGTTAACCAGTTCTTAGACTAGGTACCAAATTTCAATTAATTATTCAATTGATTAGTCTGAGCGTTCATGTTCAGCAAGTAAGCATATATTACAGGACTGAATAAGCAACAATATATGTTGTGTGTAGTGGGGTATTAGTTACTAATTAGGCGCTAACTACACGGGTATTAAATATACGCTACAATAAAATGTAGCCATAATCTAATTTAAATTTAGAAGTTTGTCTAAAAATGTTTTAACGAGAATTTGAAAGGTAATAATAAGCGTCGACTTTGGACTATTTACTGAACTAACATGTATTTAAATTATTTTTTACTTCTTTTGTAGCATTGAAGTCGGCTGTATTTTTTATTATAAATATATTTTTTCGGATTTCTAGTTTTGGGTTTCGGATTTTTTCTATATCTTTGATGTCATTGCATAAGACTTTTTTAACATCTTTTCACAAAACACGTTTGCACGTAAGAAATTATATTCAAATTTATAGTTGCAATGATAACGTGTTAATGTAAATAAAGTTTATTTAATCAAACACCATTTTCATGATACACGAAATTGCGTGAAAATTATTTTACATCATAACCTTTTATGCATTTAACTTTTAGCACAAAAATCTGCCACGCGTTAATTGGTTTATAAACCTGCCACATATTTTACCTCCATAGTGGCATTAAACATTTAATTTTAAATTAAAGTTTATCGGATATTGCCTGGGTCATTATTCAATTTTACACACCGATATATAAATTGGAGTCGTAACCTTAAATTAATCATATTAACTCCGATGCGTTAATTTAACGGTAGATAGAGCAAAAATGTTTATTTCGTAAAATATGCGTAAAATTATTGTAATTAAATATATATTTTCTAGTTGAGGTATATTTTCTAGTTGCTATGTATTAAAGTAGGCACTACACAATTTACACGTTATTAACGGCCTTGTGGTGGTGTGTGGTGGATTCAAGCGGATGGCGGGGAAGGTTGCTGAGGGTTTTAGTCCCCCCCCCTCCCTTCACAAAGGAAACCCATTAACCTACTTCCATACACCTTAAGGCTTAGGATACGAGTTTATCTTGATTTGTATCGTATGTTGGTATCTTGATTTGTTACGCCTACATGTACGCCTCGTGGAGTACACTCCACGTGGCGTACATGTAGGCGTAACATAAACAGCAGTGTTTTAAGGGAACATAATAAACTCATAGTCACGACGCTGACCGTTCATAGACTACTATCTCGTGAGCCATAGTTGCAAAGGCTACACTCGTACGTATACGACGTAGCTCGTAAGCGTAGCAGTTGGTTAAGCCGCTGTTTCCGTCTATTTGTTTGAGCAATAGATGAGCGGTTCATGTTTAAATTTATTTTTAAAATCTGTCAGAGGTCGATCCGCTCATCTATTTCAAAATTTTGGAGACTCCATTCTAACATTCTTCCGTCTATGAAGTCATTTCCATTGCCACCCAATTCTAACGGTGACTTGATCAATCTAAACGAAAATCCTGGATCCGCCATGATTTGTGACCATTTTACCAGTCCGTCATGGAACGGCAGGGCCTACTTATCTGTTCTGGGCACAATTAATAACATTGGCCGCCCTATACGGTGTCGTAGCGTAGGAGTTTATGCCGCTCGATGCGAAGGTTTTTTCGTCCATTATAGGAATAGGTCAGTGGAAAAAAGAACCGCCCTAAATTTTTCCGTCCCTCACATTTGTCGCTTTTGGAAAATGCTGTCCCTTAGTTCAGGCCTTGGAGAGGTAGCACCCATTTCCTCGTGGAACCTATATTTAAATTGTAAATGAAGAGAAATCTAAATGTAGAGTTAAAAGCGTATGTAAACTGAATTCCTATTCAGTTATTGTAATTAGCTATCTATACCATGTATAAATTTTATGGCGCTGGAAAATATTTCATTTGAAATAAATGTCTAAGTTAATTAAATGATAATAATAATCGTAATTAAATGTTTGTTGTAGGATACCTATAAAATCATAAGAAATATTTTATAGCCAACTTAAGAAATAAAAGTATATCTAGGTAGGTACAATGTCGTTGTTCTATTCCATTGTCGGCTAAAGAAAAATTTTAAGCTTTAAAATTATTTGTATTAAAATAGACGTCTCATACATAATACTGATATTATTCGTGTGTTACTTACTTTTCCTCGATGTCCTTGGCCTTGTCGCGAACATCGTGAGCCGTATGCTCCTCATCGAAGTATAGCTTCTTGGTCTTGTCCACGTCCAGCACCGTCAGCTGAAGCTCCTTGTGGGCTTGAGCCAGAGAATCCGTGCACTGTCACAGAAATACAGTCATGTAATTATCATTAACTCATTTTTACTAAGCATTAGTCCATTTCTGCCATATGGTGAAGCACCATTCCTGTGAATATCGTAGAAAGCGAGGACAACCAGAAGATGGCCAGCAGCGTCTTCCTGAGTAACATGATGATGTGTTGGTGACTGCAGTAGACGTTGACCTACTGCGGTCATCAACACGACTATTACAAAATCTCTCAATAGCGGAGGCCTATGTCCAGCAGCAGATCTTTAAAGGCTGATAGTTGGGTCCACTTATAGGTACGAGCCTCTACTAAGAACGAGAAGTATAAGGCCAAAGTTCATCACGCGGACCCAGTACGGATTAGTAAATTTCACAAATATAAATTAAATAACTTTGTAAGTTACTTTTAAAAATATCTCACAGTCATGAAGGCTTTCTCACTTTTCTTCGCAGTTCAAGCATGAAATCATTAATTTATAACAAATACATCAAAGGTGAATTTGAACCCTGAACACCTGCCTTAAAGGTTGAAGTTCATACAACTAGGTCTTCATTAATGTAGATTACTACCGGGTAATTGAAAAAAGATTAATAATTTAGAACGAAATATACCAACAACTGCAAGTATATTATTTTTGTTTAAAAGATGTGATAATTAATAGATAATTGATTATAATTGTATATGGGTAATTCTATCTTAGAACTAAAATTTATAGGATATATTTGATTATGCAATTTGACCAACTTGTAAAGTGATTGTACTTTCAGAAAAGTGTCAATTTTTGTAACTTCTTTAAGTTGAAATGACGATTTTTATTCCTTTTCCCTGTAATTTAACGATTATTCCAGCGATTATAACTGAAATAACAAGCGCCGTTGTATAAAATCTCTCTATTCCAGGGATTCCACACGTCTTAGTAAAGCCATTGTAGGCAATGGTCCTATAAGAAAGGTTTATATACAATTTAAAGCATTGAGTCTAGTTAACAGTCTGCAAATATTACGCATTTAAAATGAATAATAGATATTATTAAACATATGATGCACTGTACCTACTTACGATTTTATAATTTAAAATCAACGGTCCAATGCTACTGAAAGGAATACGAAATTGAAAAACGGAACGAGGTTTCAACGTTACAGTAGACACGTATTCACCTTTTGAATAAAATTAATGAATGATGTTATTTTTAACTACTCATTCAGTTTGTTTAGAATTTGCAGGTATCATAGCAGGATATATGTTATCTTTCATCATATTGTATAATAAGCCTGTAGCGTTCATCTTACACCTCATGTTTCAATGTTCCTACGTGTTTTTTGAATTGCTCTTCCTGTAATCTAAGAAACACGTCATGTCAGAAGCCTAATAGAGTTTGGTAATAGGATAGAAATGGAATGAGAGTGAAGTTATTTGTACTGAATTAGCTCGCGTTCAACAATATAAGCTAGGACAGAATGTAACTTATAACTATTGGACAAGAAATTTGACATAGTGTTAGATTATTTATTTGAAAATATGATTGTGATCTCTAGTTGCTTGCCTCTTATACTATAATAATATTGGCTCTACTACATTAAGGAGTTTTAATAATACATTTTCAATATACTAACAGTGACTGAAATAAATAAATTAAGCATAAAAATATACATTTAATATACGAGGAAACTGAATTAACCATTTATTCTTCCAACCATATAGCATACATGCAGACTAACATACCCTCACATAACCATACATGACATACACACACACACGCACACTCATACACACACACGCACACACACAAATAGGGGATTGTTGTTTACTTATCCTTAATATTGTGTAACTTGTTTTTAAAATGTATTTTGTTGATCAACACTGTTTTTGTCTCGGTGGATGGGGCGAACCTGTAAGGTCTTGAACCAAGTACAGGACTCTTGCGACTAGCGTTTTGTCAATGTGTTTATTCAATAAAATATTTTATTTGTTTTATTATTGATATCTATGAATCGTAAATCCTCAACTCATCTATCGAACCAAAAACCAAGAGAACATTTTCCTTCTAAATATAGTAGCGATAAATTTCACAGTGGTACCAAATCTATTTAATTATAACGGAAAAGCTTAACGGAAACATAGGTACGCATATGAATATAACATTGTTGTATTATACCTACTACTTTATGCGATATGAACTCCGATCAGCATATAAGTGATATTAGTTATAGAGTATCACTACAGATTTTTCTAAAATCATATGCGTATTAGAAATTTATTGTCACTGCCTTACGGTGTAGGAAAGCACCGAGAAGAATCTACGTCTGAGAGTTCTTAAAAAAGTTCTTAAAGGCGTGTGAAGCCTACCAATTCGCACTTAGTCAGTGTGATGGACTATTTTGAAGGTGTTAGAACCCTTTGTGGTTCCACTCCGGAAGCACCACCGCCACACCTATTTCTACTTAATAATAAAAGCAATATGGTAAGCGTTGCTGTGTTATGGGTGGTGGTGGCCATTAACCATCTGGTGGACTGCATGCTCGTTTGCTACTTCAATATTATAAAAGAAAACTATGAACTTAAACCAAAGGGTTTAAGGCTATAGTTTTTTTTCTGATTGAATCTGAGAGAATACCCGTGCCCAATGAGGCAATGACTCCGATCAGGTCCCATTACAACCTCTCGAACGCAGTCGTAGAAGCATAAATCTAATTTAAGTTCAATGTCTGCTCAATTTTATTTCATTGTTTCTGTAAATTTTTGTCACGTACTCGTTTCTTTTAAGAAAATGTCATTGTAAGTATTTTTTTTGTTTACGTTGTGTTCATTCTTTATTAAGTGATTTGAAAAGTGAAATTTACTTTGACGAAAATTTATGAAATGTTTATGAAGAAATCTTCAACAATCGCTGGTTCTTTTAAAGACTACGTTGTCCCGACTCATATAAGTGTATGATCTATATACTCATTACGTTTTAACCAAAAGAACAGGATTTGGTATCTCGGTAATGCTTTCAGTGTGGATCGACGAAGTTGCTATTTTTATATGATTGAGTAAATTCCAATGACGTCATATAGACATTAACAAGTGTGTCTAAAACTGATAACGCAGCAACTTTTGAGAACTACGGTTGTCGTCTTGTCCAACTACTTGTTTCTAGTACGTCTACTTCAGTTATTAAAAAATCGGCCAAGTGCCAATCAGACTCGCGCTCAAAGGTTTCCGTACCATTATTAACACAAAACGGTAAAAATTCAAAATTCACGTTGGCTGTATAAGAACAAAATAAAAAACAATAAACATAAAGAGTAAACCAGAATAAATATCTAAGGGGTGGCCTTCAATATTTTTTATTCTGTTTTTTGTATTATATCTTGTTATAGCGGCAACAGATATACATTATATGTGAAAATTTCAACTGATATTACAGTTCATGAGATACAACCTGGTGACAGACAGGTAGACAGACGGAGAGACGGCTAGACGGACGGCGGGGTCTTATTAATAGGTCCCGTTCCGCTTCCGTTTTTACTCTTTGGGTACGGAACCCTAAAACTAATGTCTTTATTAAATGATTTTTAAACTTTGCAAGCCGCCTAAAACCAGTTGGAATTTAAATTTCCGATATATATTTTGCACGATATAATCCGCTCTAAACTGCAGTAAGAGTGTGCGTGTAAAAAGGACGTGATTCACAGCTCACTACTCTTTGCGCTGGCTATGTTCCATAGCCATTCGCATATATTCAGTATTAACATTATCAAGCGATTAGCATATACAATAGATGATTTTTTTGTGTGTGCCTCATTTTTTTTAAATAATATTCCCGTTTGGTCCCTTTACTTAAGCGAACTTGTGACTTAAAAAATAGTGGTAAATAGTAGTATTAAAACTTTTATTTGGTTGTCAAAGAAAATTTAGGCCGAAAAAATACATTAATACCACGTTAGACGATTATTTTCAATATAATCTGTTGAATAGCATTATTATAGGAAAACTTATGATTAAAGAATGGAATTTCTTATCATTCTGTTATTATATCCAATCTCTTATCAACGTTTATGTCTAATAACCAGAATTAAAATAAAATTAAATCTACGGTTTGGTATTACAAGTGTGCGTGTAGAAAACAAGTGATTCACCGCTCACTACACTTCGCGCTGGCTGCCTTCCATTTCCATTAGCAAATGTTTAGCTAAAGTGTTTCCCGAAGTTGAGCCCATTAGGCATGGCTGTTTCCTTTTTGTCGTTGCTTCTAATTTTTTGCCGCTTGTTTCTACGTTTCGACGCTAAGTGGTTTTTCGGTATTGTCGGGACCTCAAAATTTATATTACGCGATTGTTGTATTTCGTTTCAACTTTTATTGTCGCGCGGATTCGGCGTTTAATCCGATTACCGAATATACAATTTAATTCTCATATTGACTTTTTAAGAGCGCTTGGAACTATTTACCCGCTGTTTTCACAGCTAGGGTCAGTCTCTACACAGATCATTCTGTAATCTACATCGATTACTCTTTGAAAAGATTGATATTTACGTTTCTAAATAGTTAAATCGAAAAATGGCTAGTCAATAAATTAAAGGGTTAATTTAATAATAACAGTCACCCGCGGTTGCATATAAATTTAAAATATAACACAATTTTAAATTGTTACAACTGGTGATAATTAAATAAACTCTAAATTCTTAATATCTATGCAAAAATTATAATTCTTTGCTTTTTTTTTTGGTTGATGCGATTTCAAATACATTGACAAAAAGGCAATTCCAAAAAATATGCAAATGTCTATTATTACTTTTTCTCAATCCTCCATACAATTTTTTTTTGTCAATTTATGCAACATACAGACACGCTTTTAATTCTTATGGATCCGTCTAAAATAATTATATATTCATTTAACAGATACACTCTTTACTATTTTGTTGGATACTAGCTTTTCGCTCGGCTCCGCCCGCTTGGATCATGTGCCACGGTAAAAAGTATCCTGTGTTAATATTCAGGCCATAGACTGCATGTGTGCCAAATTTTATCTAAATCCAATCAGTAGGTTTTGCGTGAAAGAGTAACAAACACACATACATCTTCACAAACTATCGCATTTATAATAATAGTAAAACTTAAATATATTGTTATTTAATTTGTTAAAAAGCATAAACCCAATATAGTATGCAATGATTTCAAATTTCACATTGAATGTAAAGGATTGTAATTATCTAAAGTGTTGGTTTTGAATGCACTATTTGAATTTTACATCGAATGCGCGAAAGCAAATTGGCACACATAACAATTAATGGGCGGACAAACTAGAAATTTTGTATTTCAAAGAACGATAAGCTAAATTGAAATTCTATTTGAACTCGCGTATTCGTTAAATTTCATTTTTGACATATTATTATATATATTGACATATTATTATTATTACCCTCATGCCCATTATTGTCCCACTGCTGGGCACGGCTCTTCTCTC
>DWTU01000351.1:0-18154 GCA_018251515.1 Cecropterus confusis | reverse complement strand
TCATTCTTTACACTAAATACTTGATACATTATAAATCATAACTTTAATCAAGTTAAAATATTCAAACTACAAGGTAATATGCCTTAGTTATCAAAATTGTCAGCTAAGGGACCGTCAAAAAAATGTATGACTATATAGGGTTCCATGGCCAAATAAAATTAGGAACCCCCGCTCTAGGTAGATAAAAATCATCCATAGATAATAATCATTCAAGTTGTGATTCTGGATAAATGAAAAAAAAGTTGTTATTTGTATTTAACAAAGGTGGTATTTTTGAATACAACATGGTAAAGTTAATTACTACTTCATGGGTAGTGCGAGTGCTATATTAAGAGGTACTTATATACTGCTTATTTGTTAGGACAGTGATTAAAACATATGTTAGGTTCGATTCCTGACAGATGAGTTTTTTTTAAATGGAATCAGTATAAACAAAATTATTATTTTTGTTGCTTTATGAGTGGAGTACATGTTCTGCCAACATCATTGCACTGCACAACTGCTGCACAACTTCGGGCTGCCTAAGAGGTTGCACTATATATCTGGGGGCACGGCAGTGTCCCTGCCAAGTGGATCAAAATATATATATATCATGTACAGGCATTGTAGCGTTTTATTTTTGAGTAGAATTTATGGATTGGAGGGTTTACGGATACTTCTTAATTTTAAAGCAACAACAAATGCTAGGAACTGCTGATGTTTTCTTTTTGGTATACACATAGTAGCAAACGACCATGCTGTCCACCTGAAGAAAATGTGCTGCAGCTCATGGACATTTGTAATCAACTTCATTAGACTGCGATCGAGGTCAACCACAAATGCATGGCTATCGATGAGGACTAGGTTGCAACGATTCATTTCATCACCACGATGCCTCACCACGCCACACCCTTATGACCAGAACACAGCAGCATTTTTTGTTATAAAACAAAAACCTGCTCCACCACAGTCTTTGAAGTTGTTTCGCATTGTTAACGGCATTTGGAAACATAGATGCGCTCCTCCTCACACACGTTGTGTGTATATCAAACCAGAATACAGTCCATCTGATAGTAAGTGGTCACTGCCGTTCATGGAGGCCTATAAGCAACTTCATATAGAACAGGCGTTCTATCTGGAGTCAATCACAGCTGCTTTACTACTCCAGAGGACTGTGTTAGTCGCCTCTCGGAAGTGAGCCCTGCACACCAATCGCAAACGCGCCCTGCCACGAAAAGTTTTGTATATTCGCATCGTATGGATCGTTTTGTCGCCTCTCGTTGCACCACTTATGCGAGATGGAGTGGTACTTCAGTCAACTGATAGACTGACGAGTATTAATCCGAATCATTTTTGTCGTCCACGCGAGTCACATTGGAGCCGGGGAGATCGGCACTTGACTTCTGAGGCGAATCGACACGAGTTAGAATGATGCAAAAACAAACAATATTAAAGTTCTCTGTTGTCAAATCAAATTTGTCGGCGACATGGCTTGTGACTCGTCGATGCAAAAGTAGTAATACGATGTTATGAAGTTAACCAGCTTGTAAGCCTCGGTGTCATAAAACGCATAATGTTGTATCAATAAAGTTTGCTATTCGCGTTTTATTTGTATGCATCATCTTTCATTATTGACACACGAGACGATAGTCCGCTTACGGGTATGGCAATGCTATTCGAAGACTTGAGAATTATTTTTAGTAACCATTAAGAAGGTAGGTTTATAATGTTAAGGGATGTATGCCGCTCCTTACCTCCAAAGCGATACCGAAAGTCATACCATAAGCTATAACTGAACTCAATATTATTTATATCATAAAATGTTTGTCCTTACACGAAGTTTTTACTGTGCATAGATCACCGGCGACGCGAATGAGGAACAAATATTAACAGCAGCGGTCGCCTACATGGAGCGCCCTGCGATGTTGACACGCGTCCTCAACGATTTGTATTACCTGTTCCGTTACGAAAACAACTCCTTCGTCGGTCGTGCTCTCTGCATTGTGCTCGATGCGATGGAGAAGCATCTCCCCGAGAAGCACATTCAAATATCTGGCAGGTAAAAACATGCAACTATATAGTTACAAAGGATGCGTAAGAGTTGAACTGTGGACATCTTCAATTTACATACGTATTACTCCCGACGCCAATATGTACTGTGTGCGATTGGTCTATTGTACTTTAAAGAGTGGCTGACACCAAGTACAATTGACAAGTCGACGACAAACGTCCAGTGGGGACTGGGGATGTGTGCGTTGACACTTGATGTGGTTGCCAACTGCAATTTTATACTTCGCTATACAATGCTCAATTGGCAATATAATTTTTCATTTAGTGGCTTTTGAAAGATATATCCATATTTTTTAAGCTGTTGGGGCTTACGATTATTTTGAGAGAGAGAGAGAGAGAACCTAACTTAAGCTGGTTATAGATGTTCTACCAAGGACAGAATCACATGTTATTTTAATATACCTTATTGGCTAATACATATAGTCGGATGAATACTGTGTTGGAGTAATCATCTGGGGCCCATCGTGTACTTAAGGCACTTATGTTAGAATACCGCGTGTAAACTGGGTTCGATTCCCGGACAAGCAAAAATGTACAAACAACTATTTTATTTAAATAATTTTACGTTTACATGCATATATTTTTTTCCTTTACCGGTTTTTGATCTGGTCGCTGTGTTCGTACAACTCGGTTGGCTTAACTGGAGACCTGGCTGGAATCCGCTCCCGCCTGCTTTCCCCATATAAGCCCTCTTCAACTTGTTAGTGCGGATATCATTAATAATTAAAATGTAGACGGTTACTTTTTGATAGCTGGTGTTTCCGAAGCGAACAAAAGATTTTGTTATGACTGAAAAAGCTAGGCCTTAAAATTTTACGAAAATAATTGCAATAGTTTTAAATGTTGCTAACAGTCTGTTATGTATTTTGTTTGAACTCGCTTTATACAGTAATTATAATCCGTACATGTTACATAAAGACAATACCAAATATATGGTTCAAGATTTTTGGGTACATATACATATAATATAGTATGTATATGTATATAGTATGGATTATTTTTCACACCATACTTTTGATTCAGTATACCTTCATCAGTATAGGTGGCCAGTTAAGTTAATCGGGTAGTATCTCCGACAACCCCAGCACAGGGAGGACATAAAAATATTTGAAATTAGATTCCACGTATGGGGTGTTTCGTTTTGTCGCAGTGCTACGCTGTTCTACATTGTTAAGGGGAAGGAGAGGCCTCACATCCGGATGAAGCTTCGCAACCGTATCATCTCCGTCCTCCTCGACGGCATGGAGACGCACATTGGTGACGACACGATGATGAGAAACGGATGTCTCACTCTCTGCCAATTTTCCATACCGAACGACGTGGTAAGTGTGTATCAAGTACTTTGCTATTAACTTTCGTATGTTGTATGCTTTCATCATATTTTTGTCTCTACTAGTTCAGGGCACTTTACGCATATTTCCAATACCTCACGCCGCGTATCATCGAGTTTGATGAAGAGGACACGGATGAAGAGGATAGCGACTTTGACTATGAAGAGGCCGATATGGATTTCTCATTCTTCTAAATATCTTCAGTATACTCGTAGTATTTGAACCATTCCCGTATCTTAACATTATTATAGTGTAGCTTTGTAGCGGTTATAATCAATATTTAACCTTATGTAACTGTTGCTAACCATATAATCTTAATATAATATTTACTCTCAATATAATTAGAAATTAATACATATGGAGTAAAGCGATCTGGGCCCTTAGTACGAGCTTATTACATTTATTGGAAATGATCAAAGTTTACGTTTTCCCCGAACCGCCCATGCAATTTATGTGCGAAAACGTAAACGAGGATCGTTTTGAGGAAACGTAATCAACTCGTACTGTTCCAAACTCTAAATAGAACTCATAATACAAGTAATTGTTGGTGTGGAGATGAGAGGATAACATACGGATCAAATTTTACATATGAATGGATACACTAAATAACACTTAGAATTATTCAAAGTCAAAATAAAACATAGGAATAGCAACTGAACAAAGACGATTAGTGAACTGTACGTCCTATTCCATTCACTTCACTGTATGAATATAATGAAATTGTATCTGCAACAGTCATATCTCGCTCCATATCGTTTTTTGAAAATAAACTGTAACCTTTAGTGTCAACAAGTACTCATTTAATATTTGTGTAGGTTAATATCTCTAGTAGGATGTTTTAACCGAATGAATATGTAATGTAGGTTAGGACCCCAGTATTATTCGAATATGTTATGAAAAACTACTCAAATAACTCAATTTAGGCAACGCTGATCGATCATTCATAATGATATGCGATTGATTCTCAGAATCATGGATATTCATCAGCATAGGCAATAGGCTAGTGCATCTTGTGATCGATAATTAATAGCAGTTATTTGAAAATAGCTAAGGTGGGAGAACTTTAAGTGTTCGAGTGAGGCGGCACCGCCGTCACCCTTATGTTTTTCAACCTGTAGCAGCAGCGTTCAGGTTTGAGGGTACGCACATATACTTTCATCGCGCGTTCCAAATATGGCGGTGGCAACGCATCGACCGACTTCTAGTTGAGCCCCTGCTCTATTCCCATCAGGTGGCAGGTGCCCGCGCTGCGGTGAACCCACCATTAATATCAGGTGCACGGCACATTTCCTATTTCTACCATATAAAAATAAACTGGGGTTTAGGTTTAAAGTACGTAGGTTGCCCAGATAGTCCTGGTAACATCCTATACTATATCTTAATTCCGTTCTTCGCGTAGCACCAATGTAGGTGATATCTATTTATTAATAACTCACAATTGTAACCAACTCATATATAATTATTGGATTTAAGCTAAGTACGTAGCATTACAAGTATGAAACCCTAGTTCTTTTTTAATTAATTACAGTCATAAATAATAATAACAGTCATGGAACATCTTATAAGGGATTGTTAGATTAGTTTTCAAAAATTTTGGTCCTACAAACCAAATGCAATGTTGCCTATAAAACAATTGAGCAAAAACACATACCATCTTGTATGTCTGAAACGATGAATAATTTTGAAAGATCATTTTTTTTTTAAGTTAGTCTCTTAACTTGAAATAGGTAATAGGTGTTAAGTAAAATAGGTAAGTAAATGTATCTTTTAGGGTTTAAGATATCGTCTAGTCACTAGTTTAGGTATAGTTCTCATTATTATCTTTGTCCCTGTGTCCCAGCCATCCAAGGCGGCAGAAGGCACACAGTAGGATTTTTATGCCGGTGAAGTTGATATTATAACTTAATTATATTTGATTATTTATTTTTTGTCTCTTATTTCGCATATTGTTACGACTTAAAGTTAATATTTAAGGAAATAGTGGGATTGTTAAAGCAAATTATAGATACATTTATTATGTTCCACAAAATTTTTTGTCACGGATTTTATGATATAAGAATTATATTTGTTACTTTGATAATTTTCTTTCAATAACTATAAATTATCAGATTTTTTGGACGCTGGTGTTTTGAATGTTATTTGAATGTTAATGTTTGATAAGTTAGTTTCGAAGAAATGGACAAATGTCGATTTCTCGTGTTTAGGTTGAGTTTTTTTTTTAAAGTTTCAAAAGCATCCGATACGTTTTTTTCGGTAATGTTTGGTCTATCAAAACTTTGCTTTATAATTTTATTGTAGGTATATTTTAGAAACCGTTTTTTCCTATTTCTCATCAGTTTTCTTTATTAAACTTTAATATTTTATCAAGTTTGATATATATTAACGCTCTCACTTTTTATTAGTAGCTTGTTTTGTCGTATTTATAACTAGTTGTAGTCTTAAGTAGTGTAGTATTAAGTTAGTTGTAAGTTTTTCTAATTTGCTGCGGGTCATGCGAGTCAGCCTATAGGTTGTGTTACATTATCAATACTGTATGACGATTTTGGAAATGTGATATTAATGTACTGCGCGTGGTGTTGATGAAAGTCTTCCTAACAGTATTTTGGGCACTAATGCTGCGGAGTTATTGCCATTTTGCCAATACATTCTAATGAAGGCATTGTTGATTACTATCTAATTTTTCTCATACACTTTATCATCCGTGATGGCTTCCACGAGTAACATTATTTCGAAGTTACTCATGATAATCTGGATCATCGATTAAAAATTTAACACATCTTTTTCTGTTTTGGTGAGAATTTACGACGATTGACCTAAGCTTACCTAACAAATGATGTGGTTATTCAGTGACTCCGCCAACATTACTACATCGTTTGAAAAATTTGAATGGTACCTATGGCATAATATTTTCTATAAAGTGTGTATGTCATACATCTTTGAGTTCCGTCTCGTCAATTCCATTACCTAAAACGCATTTTCAATGGTTCTGGGTTCTCTGGCCTTGATTGCATATGTCCATGGGTGGCAGTTGCCAGCAACCATCTTCGCCACTACTATATTATTAAAATCATTTCTGCGAAACTACATCATCTGTATGTTCTTGACATGATCGCATATCGTGATACAATTGATAGTGTACCACATCAGTAAGTCGGCGAATGAATCGCACCTGACGGTACAAATTAGAATAGGTAGTTCGTAAGTTCAAGTAAATTTGACCGCAATTTATAGCATTGTCGTGGCTCGCATGTTGAGGTCATCGCTTGTCCTGTTAGAGGAGGGTTGGATGTGAGATTTAGCGGGGAAAATCAGATGAAAATAAGTCGCATTCTTCGTACGACAGTTTATTTGTGACGGTCTGATTACAGTCACTGTATTTGTCATGAAATTATTTTATGACGCTTCAAATTTAAGACGTTCGGGCCTCATTAGAATAATTTTTATACTAGACTTAAGACGTGTTCTACGTTTTGCACGTGTCATTTTAAGGACACTACTTTGAAATATAATGTAAATTACTACAATAGCAAAATAATATTTTTGCATATATATTATATATGCAAAAATATAATTTTGTTGCACTGTCGTCGTTAAAAATATCAGGGTTTTGAAGCTGTTGTGTTATGAAGTCTTCAAGATGTAAAATTTGAGATGCGAACAATCGTTAAATATAGTTTAGACCTAAATATAGGGCTAGACAATTTTATAAAATTATTATGTCAATTTTTTGCATAGTGATCCTCCGATCTACGATTTATATCTTGATGTACTTAAACATCGTCGTTACAGGACAATTATCGTGCCATATATAGGCACATCGGTATAATTCCGATCAGTAATAATATTTCAATCGGATATTTCTGGATAATTTTGCGCGAGCAGAAGTCTGAATGCCATATGACTTGACAATGCATGGCACATTTGGCCAATCATGTGTCCTGTATTCGTAGGAGTAGGTTTACATAAGATTTACATTATAATGATTGAATACCCGAATGGCGTTTTCATTCATCGAAGTTTTACGAATCAAAATAATCTTACTTTCCAAAAAAACTGTTGTAACTGGAATACTGCTTGTTAATAATCTGATGGACTTTGCTTTTCTTGTTGCATACCTCTGCTTATTCTTTTTAGTTGTTTAGCGTAAGAATAGATGTGTACGACTATGTATCCGTAGATCTCGTAGAATATATATTTATCTAACTTCAACCCGAGTATGTAAGTTATTAAATTTAATAATTTTGATTTTTTGTACTTACCGTTTAATCGCATGTCTTCATTAGGTAAATCCAAACCGCTTTTGACGTAAATATGCATTCTAGGTGATAAATCTTACCCTCCTTTCGCGTTTCTCTTTCCCACTTAGGTAACATATTCTGTCCAAACTCTGCATGTACTAATAAAAATGAATGTTCGTCTGTCGCACTTAAAGATTTGGTGTGTAACGAACTGCAGTGTTGATGGGCATAATATATTATTATAGATTCAGTTCAATCGGGTGTACTTTTTACATCTAAATTCTGGACTTTTTACCGACATTCTTTGCCTTTTATCTTGTGTCTTCTCGAAAATTATTGGTCGTTAATTGTGTGGATTATTGTACTCATATTATATTTGAAAGATTTTGTGTTGTCGTCTGAAATATATGTATTTGTGCTTTTTGATTCCAGTTTATACATTTGTCGATATTGTCGTTATTTTATGAAATTAATAATTAATTAAATGATAACGTTTTGAAAAATACTTATATATAGACATATATATGTAAATTAATTTGAACTGTCAGCGTTCTTAAAAAAAACCTCTTGAACATTCTAAAATGTTGTAAATTTTAATTAAAATTAATAAAATATGAATTAAATTTATAGACGGTACTACACATGAAGAGCGCTTAAAAATGTTATAGACCGTCATAATTTAATTTTAAATATTTTTCTGTGCTTAGCTTCTTTTTAATTCGACATGTTTAATTATAAACTTGGGTGATGTCTTTTTAACTTTAATGTATTTAAGTATATTAATATTATATACTTATAGTTAAACAATTAATCTATAATTAATATGCAAGTTGCTCTAATTTGCAAAGGGCTTGCGCGATTATCTAATCAGCAAACTTATAGCGCCTGACAGTACAAATTAATCAATTAATGATTTAGTATGTAAGGTAGTTCTAAGTTCGGTAATGTGTGACCGCTTATATAGCGTCGCCGTGCCCGTCGTCTCGGAAATGTATTTCAGCTATGAGGTAATCGCTTTTCCCGATAAAGGGAGGCTGAATGTTAGCATTTAAGAGAACATTAGATATAAATAAGTCGGATTCTGTCTACCAAAGTTTGTGTGTTGTCCGATAGATTTAAATCGTATATATTCAAGCGCTCTTTGTAGTTTTTTTTTGAGAACTCCGGATAATTCCAGTAAGAAGTACTAATCAGACCAGTGGCGGTTCGGTAGGCGTGGCGCTACAAAAAATGTATAATACTCCTTTATAACATTTTTTTGTAAGAGGGAGTAACGTATAATCGATCATATACTCGTACACTATAAGGATATACACCTTTGTAAACTGGCCGTGGTATGCGGGGACTCGTGGCCGCTTGGACAATGCACGGCGCATTTGGCCAATAATGAGACCAATACTCATCGACCATTATAAAGGAGCCAAATAATGTAACCCAATTAAAAAACCCGAAGTAAATTGAATCCCACTTATATCGATCGTATGGTCTTAGCTTGTTCTTATTGCATACCTCTGCTTGGTATTTTTAGTTGTAAATAGTAAGACTAGATGTAATCGAGCGTGTACCCATAGTTCTCATAGAATGTAGAATGTAAGTGGTTTCATCCCGGGCATTGATATATACTTCATTAAATAATAATGTTTGATGTAAAACTTTTTTATTTAACACTTCACCTCATCTCTTCATTTGTTCCATACGTGCACTTTAATTTTACGCTTTCATTTACATTTTGTGTTCAATAAAAATGTTCGCTTATCTCCTAATCCTTGTATTGTTTGCAATATTTTTAATTTTTTTGTCATGTTTCGTTTTGTTTGGGTTTTGTTTGTTGTTTTTATTTGATTCCTGGTTTGCAGCTCAAGCACATATTACAAAATTTTCACAAGATGTACATATATACGAATTGACTTGATACCTAAAAGTAGGAGAAGTAAAAACGGTATATTGTCATTTATCTAATAAAAGAAGAACCTAACAACTATTAAAATAGAATAATATCGAAGAAGTCTACAATTAGCACACACACCAGTGGTCGATGCCACCAAGGCTGTAAAATTCTTTCTGTGGGACGGCTACCACTCATATTATTATACTCAGTTTATGATAGAACTTCAGTCCTATTTGAACTGGGTTACAAATTTCCATGGATTTTAATAATCTCTGAACATAATGGACTTAGCAAATTCGCTATATTATACTAAGACTCACCCTATCGTAAACAAGAGAAATTAATTAATGACACAATCCTATACCATAAAACAAGTTAAAGAAATTCATCTACAGGTTATTGATCGTATAGAAAATAGATATCTATATGAAATAAATATCTAGATAAGAAAATAATAAGAATCCTTTTGAGAAAAAATACTCAAATAATAATTATTATTTAAAAATTAAGGTTTCCAACCGATTAGTTTTTCAATTTAGAAGAGACTTCAACTTCTCACTTTCTGTTTCGTTTTAAATGGTTACAATGCGCTCACGAGTATCGTTTCGGCATGAACTGATCCTTAGATTTTTTATGTAACTACACTTGCAAAGACGTGGACACAACATTAAATTATTTGCCAGAGTCGAAGGCCGATCCTATGATATAACTTCTAAAGTAATGATCATCATTATAAACTCATACAGTTAAATTGACTAGAGTTATTATTTATTCCTGTGGAATTCGTGAAATATCCTTATCGATTAATAATACAGTACAATAGATAACCACTCACACACACATATAAGACAAAAGTAGCAAATTAGTAAGTAAATAATTGGAGATCCCTATCATTGGAAATTTGTAACCAAGTCTATACGGAATAGAAGTCCTGTTTAAAAAATCACACAGTCACAGGTGTGTTTTGCGACTCAATGTCTACAGAGACACTGCAATTGAACTACAATTTTCATAATGATACTAAAAACATTACAATTCAGTAAAATAACGAAAATGAAACAATTATTAAGTCAGCTCATACAAAAATACTCCGCTTATAATTCAGTAAAATGACAAAAATGAAACAATTATTAAGTCAGCACATACAAAAATACTCCAATATTAATAAGTTATACTATGAAAATTAGAAAGGACTTCTGCTAAATCTGTAAAAATCATAAATATTCTTACATACACAGTATGAGGTATATCCATAAAACCCCTTTTTTGTTATTTTTTTAGTTGTTATTCAAGACTGTATATAATTTTAAAAACAAGTGACGAATGACTAATTTAATAAAACTTTTCATCTCACCAATAAAAACACTAAGATGTAAGGATCCAACTAAAACGAAATTGAAGAGAAGTTACAGTTTAAAAGACACTGTCCGAAATAAATCACAATCTTACATTAATTAATAATTAGTTTTAATAACACAACATAAAACATTGCTTATTAATTAAATTGATAAAATTTTCAACACAATTGAATAAGACATATTCACATTTGAGTGACAAAGCAATAAGTTAGTATTTTTTATACAACAAAAAAAAAAAACTAGGAATTTAAACATAAAAATATTATAATATATATTTGCCATTACTATTTGAAGAATTATTATTACTACTGAAATAATTAATACTCATATTTATTAGCTGATGAGGTGAAAATAATGCATTAAATATGTAGTAAACTACTTGATACTAGTATGAGTTTGAGTATAAAGAAGTCGGTTAAAGATTAATATGAGGTATAAACATTTGTACTTATAAAATAATACTTTACAAATTACAAATAACAATAAATAATTACATAAACTTAATATATCACAATTCCAATTATCCATATAGCGAAACATATAAATAGCCGTGAAATTAGAAACCCAAAACAATAAATTTAATGTCCAAAAATAATTTAATCGTTAAATTTTCATCATCATTTAATAAATTAAATAACTTTAGCTACAAAATCTAAATCGTAAAAAAATAACTAATAACATAAATCATATATAACATAAACATTCTATTTTTCATGAAAATATTAATTAAAACTTAAAATGAAACGATTATTTCGTTTCATTTTAATAATTGATTTTACAAAGAATCAAAGAAATTAAGGATATCTTATTAAGCTTTTACCGAGTGCATCATAACATTTTTTTATGTCAAAAAAGATTTATCTTTTGCTTTAAACATTAATATTATTATAATAATACAATAGATTCTTAAAATAAAAATGAAACAGTTTACCATTTCAATGATGACGATAATCATAGCACCTGATTTCTCCTAATATCGCTTTGTTAAAGAAATCTTAAAACTCTGATAACATGACTACAGTACACATATCTACTTCCATATTAAATTTAGTCTGGTTGTAATGCTCTCAGGATACGCAGTCTAAAAACATGTACTATTACACAATTATAATAAAACTACTTATAAAGTTAGGACATAACCAATACGCTACCATACCATATCATATATAATGGTGTACAAATATTTTAAACTATGCATTAGCACCCCTCTCCTCCTCACTTAGGATACGCGCGCCTAAAATCGATAAAAATAGTTGGTAGTAGTAGACAGTTACTTAATTATGTATAGTGCACGATATAAAGAACATGCCATACTTTAATAATAAATAACCCATGTCAGGGTAGCATTTATTCCGTTGAGAAACTGTCAAGGTAAACGTGGTGTCCTCAAGATCTAAATACCTACCCTTAATAAAGGCTGACGACGCCGTAGAGGGAGTCATGTGGTAGGACCTACACATATTTCTGCCTAATAACGACATTATTGCGCTGCTGTATTTGGGTTTTAAGGACGAGATGAGAAGACACCTATTGGAGGCGTTCCAATTAAGTCCTTAAGGGTAGCAACGCATCTATGTTCAACCTCAGGTAAAGTCTTACCTAGTCTAGTCTAGACTAGTCTTATCTGGGGTTGATTATAAATGTCCATGTCCAGGTGACCGCTTACCATCAGGTATATATCATAGAAAAGATTAAAAAGTGCCCCGTAACATTCCCAGGCGAACCCTGTCTTAGGACAATCTTAGGACTTTTACTTAGATAATTTTATTTGCAGTTGTTCGAATACGAGCGTGTGGTGGAGATCCTGCTCAGCGGCGTGACTGACGGGAACCAGGAGGGCTTCGTGCAGCGCATCGCCATCTACCTCCTGAACTCTCTTGCGTGTCAGGTCGACGGGCGGCAGAAGCGGTTCCTCGGACACCACGGCGCTATCACGGTAAGCACGCACCTTGAATTTAAAGTATTGTGATTGTTTTTTAGACATTTTTTTTATTACTAATTAGTTTCTGAAATCTATTTTTATGAATCTTACTCGTCGGTGTGTTTATTCTAAAAGTGATAAAAATAACTATGTGGTGTGCAAAAATATCCCTTCAGCGCGTGCAAACAGTTATAATATCAACCTCCATACATACGTAACACCAAATCCTAATAATTTGTTAGATTACGCATAACACATGGAGCATACTCAATATTAACTGAAACGTTATTAAAAATATTAATTCAATCTAAGTAAATCTAATCTATTATAATTACACATCTATTTATAATTACACCAAGTAATAACACGTAATGGGAGACTGACAATCATTTATGACATTGTGGGAACTGTATCGTTCCTAAAATGTCATTAAATTGTTAAGGCATCGTTGTAAAACTAAAAATTATGTATGTTAATATGAAGTGCTCAATGTTACTTAAAATGAATCGTCGAACATATCGATTGGAACTATTATTTAACTTATTACGACTAGTTACAATTTAGATCTATATAGATTTATACGGAAAAGTCATTAGGATTGACATCGGCTGTACAGTTTCAAAGTTATCATTTCTTTAACAACAGCCTTTAGGTACAGGTAAACGCACTGCTACAAATATGTTAAACGAGTAACTGAATTGCATAAAGAGTGAATTCTTCCTCGTAAATAAAATCTGAAATGAAAAATGTTTTATTGACTCTTTAATTCTCGACGGAGAGTTGAAAGCTGTCAAGGTGGAATTGCAACGAAATGAAAATGTTTACTTATGTTTTCATTGTAAAAGGTGCATTAATATTTTGAACGACCGTGCATAATATTAATAAATGTAGTAATACTTCGAAATAACAGCAGGAAATTGTTCATAGTGAAATACACTCCATACTTAATATGACCATACATCCCGTTTAAACGGAGACCGTCCCGTTTTTCGTCGAAAGCAAAGTTGGGACACAAAATCATACCTTTTCCCAAACCATTGTGGTTATAATTAAGGGCAACATTTAATGAAGTCGCCAAACTTTTTATTCATTTCCTAAAACACCTCCAGGTGAATCATACTTTTCACCGACATATTTCACATACTATTTATTTGATACAAATCGCTGTCCCGTCTTGTGTCAAAAAATGAGTGGTCACATTATAAAAACCTCCCCAAGTTGGGAAAGATCTGTGCCCAGCAGTGGGTAATAAAAAGGGTTGTATTGTTAAATTTCTGAATCTAAAGCATATTGTACTTAGATCCTATGATTAATTTCCATTGTAATGTAAATAATGAAAGCACGACAAAAAAAATATATATATATACATACTAATATAACATACTGGAACTTTTTGGGTAAAACACCATATTTATTCGAATACAGGATGTATTTATTTGATCCTATGACCTCACAAAGATAAAAAAAAAACACTACGCACTGGAAAACAAAGGTTTACATTTTTGATTATTGTATCCGAAACTAATACTAAACTAATAAAAATATGTCATTAATGTCATTATAGGGAGATGTCATATTGCTTGGTATTCGTTCAACGGGCAAAATTCAATCATAATTAAAAAGATTTTTTTATTGAAACACTTAAGTTCGTCGCTATATGTACTAAATAAAAAAAAGAAAATAGGTGTGAAGAGAAAAAGGTACACTGGAACGTTTGTCTGTGCCTATTTACGAGAATATAAAAGATACGTATATTCCAGAACGACAATGTGTTACGAGATCGTTGTCGCGTTACAAAATAACGTTGATAAGTGCGACAATTTGACGGCGACTTCTAACTCATTCAACTCCACTTACTTGATCTCTCGATGGATCGGTGCAACAATTTTGTCATTTATCAATCAAGTCATGACACGTAAACTAATTCAACAATTTAAAGGGGGTAGGAAACGTTGTGGTTTGAATCTAGAGGCATCACCGTCACCCATATTTCTGCCTTATAAATTTTAAGCGCTGCTTTTTTTTGGTTTTGAAGGGTGTGGTAAGAGATACATACATATCCGAGGCGTTTCAACTTAGTCCTCAGGGGTATCAACGCTTCTGTAGCCAACTTCACTCTGATCTTATCTGGGGTTAATTACAGATGTCCATGATCGGCAGTAGCTACTTTTCATCAGGTGTACTGCTCATATACTACTTCAATACTTTAAATAAAAAAAGTCCCGTAAAATAGTGTAAACGCATCGTAATGTGTAGCGCCTAAAATTTAACCCGAGGGCCACGAGACATTCGATTAGCGCTGCAAGCATCAGCGCTAATTTCAGCAAATTTCAATACAATATGCAGCGCAATTTCGTGGCTTTATAAGACCGAACACGTACATTTGTTTTATAAGCTCAACATATATGCCTAAAGCGCTAAACGAGTGGTGTTTATTGCGAATATATTGTGGCCGGTTTAGGCTCAACATAAAAGTGTGTGGTGACGTACATTGAGCTAACATGAGACGTAGTTGGCGACGTTCGTCCCCGAATGTCGACGAATGCTCGAGCAATTATTCTAATATGCATTTGCATTTGGATTTTTCCTAAAGACGAATTTAATTGACTGCTGTGCGCTTGAGTGGTCTCTACCGACTTATAGTCATTGCAAACGTGCATACAATCGAACTATTATTCAATGCTCACTGCCGTTTCAGTATAGCTGTCAGCAAACAAAGTTAAATATTACTGAAGTTGATTACCCATACGTTGCAACCCCTTGTAAATAAAAAACGAAAATAATGTACAGAAGAGCTGTTGAAATGAGGAAGAAAAAGTGTCATTCCGTAATAGCGTAATTATTAATCTTCCTAACGACATATCTATATTTTGACAAAAGCAGTAACAGTGGTGGTTTTGAATATCGATGCCCGGGATTCCCGAGACCTTTGACGTTTGGACGTTATATGCCTAGAAATAAATGATCATTGCCTTAACGGTTATATACAGCATCGTCAAGATTCTACATGTCTGAGAACCCTTTGGAAAAGTTTCTAACAGATTGATGAAGACTACTAAAATACACACCCACCGACTCTCATTCTGAAAACCCGCGCCCAACTGTGGGATAATAAAGGGCCGATTCTGCACAAGCCATTGGTTGTGTCTCTACTTTAAGGATATTTTTTAAGTAACTAACTCCATTTCATAGGTTGTTTGTTCATTTACGTTGAACCCGTGACATTTGAATAATGTTAACTGAGCTTAAGTAACAGTGGCCACGTCAAAACAAATTATTCAGGATGATTACAAAATCGATCGCTACCGTCCTCACTACATTGCCAAGTCTGTTTAAATACTTTATGAATTTTGAATTCGCTCGTTAGTAAAATAATAACAATGCAACATGATAGATACCGTCCGTCTGCGGCTTCATAATATTCAAATACGCTGGCCTGTCCGTAGCCGGCTACGAAATGCGATACCAAAAAGTGAACAGTATGGCTGTGCGCGGCCTTTGTTTTTGCTCGGCCTGTAATTTTGTCGAAACGAACGTCAACGGCGGACATGATAGAACCATGCAACGCACCGAAACTGGTTTGAAATTACAAATTGGCAGTAGCCCTAAATAATAGCCCTGTTTGTTTACTCGCTATGCACGTCGATATTCGAATTCTCAGTTAAATACATATATATCATATTCTCCATTGTGATGTTGAAATAGGAACTTTTATTCATCTGACTGCGGCGTCTACGTTTTTTTCTGCCATATGAATATTATAGAGTCAGTGTTCACAATGTTTGAGAGTGGAATAAGACTACAACATTATATATAAGTAGCTGATCCGATTTCGTCCTCATGGGTACTCGTGACACTGCCTTTCGAACTGATTTCATTTAGAACTCCTTTTCTAAATGATATTGATTTCAGATATCCACGAACGACAGAGACCACTTTTAATCAGGTGGGTGGCACGCCCGTCTGCTACTTCAATTATGTTAGAAAAAGATTAAAAAATAAAGGGTCGCGCTCTGTGCATAATCCGTCCGCCTTACCGCCCAGCGCCGAGAAACGCTTGATTTTATGCTTTGTACTTATTTTTGTTGATCCCTCGATACCTCGTGCTATGCGCAATCGAGGCTCAAAGAAGTACATCGTATTCACTGATTTGTCTGAAAATGCACCGCCTTGGGTGATCTACATTGTGTTGTCCTGTTGTATCTACCGACAGAAAATCAGCGCGTAGCGATATTTTATTGACCGTTCCGCGGGCAACGGTTATGAATGTTTTATGGGCAAATGAAAAGCCCTCTGCTCGTATATACTGTAAATATATCAACAGTTTAGGTTTTACAGTTATGTACAGTTTATGTAAAATATCAAGGTCGTCATTACATCGAATTATAATTTGCTTTGTAAAATGTGTTAAGTTGCGAAAGGCATAGCAATACCATTAATAGAAATGTAAGCTCGGCTCCATCATTATATATAAAGGTTGTATCGTCTTGTGCCACCGTCTTCGAACCATCGGCTGTAGCGATGTTGCCTGTGTCATAATTATTTTGTATATACATATTTTTAATGATAATAAAATCCATAAAAATAAAACAGTAGTATCCCATCAGGGAGATGTTATAACTTGTTAAATGAATTGTAACTCGTAACTAGGACTGCGCGATAAATATAATAAAACAAAAAATATATGTATATAAAACCTTTTTTTGATATTTTGAACTACTCTATACTACTACTTACAATTTAATATAAAATTAAAAACATAAACGCTTTCTAAACTCATAGTCCCACACTAGGATTTTATCCTGTGTCGTGGGAACAAAACAGAAAACTAAACTCATCATTAAAATGTCTGTCTGGCCGGGGATCGAACCCGGGACCCACCGCGTGTCAGACCGGTATGGTGACTCCACCACATGCGTCGTCAGAATTATGAATTCAACATTTATAACATAACAATATAAGATACAGTCTGTCTATGCGAAAGATGGAAATGTGAAAGGTCAGTCACTTATCTTTATTTGTGAAGTCATAGACCCCTAGTATGTTTATTATCTTTTACAGATGTAAGATGAGATTCAATGAGATCATTGTTTTGTTACCTACATCAATTTAGGCAGCTCAATACCTTTTGTTCCACGTAGCGATAACCTGCTCATATGAAATATAACACGGAAGCGTTGCTACCTTTATATTATTATACCTAATAAATAACCTACTTTTTACATGTTAGGACTCAAACGTGTTACCTTTTCCATCACAGCACTGTAACGCTGTTGTATTCTGGTCTGAAGGATGTGGTATGGGTAACATACTTTCCCGAGGCATTCCATCTTAGTCCTCAGGGGTAGCAACGCATCTGTGGCTAATCT
>DWTU01000350.1:0-18163 GCA_018251515.1 Cecropterus confusis | reverse complement strand
ACTCCTAAACTACTACTACTCCTAAATTATATAGTATAGGTATGTAATCGCGACCATGTCGTAATCTGTTGGGTGGTATTTCGTAGTTCCGTACTAAATATTTAGTTATTTAAAATAAATAAAAATTAAAATTATCACGTTAGTTCTATTGTAAGGGAGTTTATAGCCGTTTTTTCATAGACAAAGAGGCATTATTTTAAAAAAGAGTGTTTTACCTATAATCAGATACATTATATGTTGGTTTATCTCGGGTATTTTATATAATCAAATTATAGTTCCTATTGTATCCGACTCGGAATTAAACTCCGAAACTTTTTGAGAAGGCGTATAATACAACAAATAAAAAAAAAGCTTTAAGATGAAGGACATGGCCAACTTTTGTATGGCTCTCTGCCTAGGTTCGAAAAGTGCATGTACATTTATGAATTTCAGTTTTTATGAGTTTATGATATTCTAATAATAATAAAACCGTTTCAAAGTCTTGGTCAAACTTGAGGTTTTTGTAAATCTGAGAATTGTTTAATTTAGTTTTTGCTAATAAATAAGAACAAGAAACTAATGTGAATATTATTTTATGATTTAATTTTACAATTAAATGAATTAACCATTTTATTTTAATATAAGTGTGCGTAAATATTTGTTTTCATTTTTATTGCTTGTATAAAAACCAAACGAGACAAGGTCTCAATCAATCGGAAAAATAAATTACTTTTACAGACTGAAATGTTTATCCCAAGTTACGTTATATATAAAGTAAAATATACGGTAATTTATATATAAATATATATTAGATTAATTATCATTAGAATATTGTGTACTATTCCATCTAAAACTAAGCAGAAACTGGCCTTTAGATGTAATAACAATTATTGACCAATATTTGACTTGTCGGATTACTGGTGGCGCCAAATCCGACAGGGATCAAATTACCGTAAGTCTACCTGATTGAATTCACCTATTCACACATGTTCATGAATTGCATCAGGGTAAGCACACCATAAGCAAAAAAGTAATAGCTTCTAAATATTAATTTGCTTACCTCACTATCTTCATTAGAGGAATGTAAATTTTGATTAATAGGTAGAGAATTTGAGACTAATTTTCGGGCTCGCCTTGATATTGGTAATTCATCTTCCCACGCTAGAGAAAACAGCTCGCTGTATTGTTTCTGAAATATAAGAATTGGAAAAATAAGATGGAGTACAAATAATTGATTAAAACAAAATTAAAAACGGAATATGTTACTTTTATTAGTATTTACTCCACAAAAAGCAGAGAAGAGCAGTCAGCTCAGTGGACAATGACCTATACATTCTGCTCACTCCATAACACTCCACGACATGAGTGTTATGGAGTGAGCAGAGCTAGAACTTGTCAACCTATTATGTGTAAGTGGAAGGATTAAAAACAGATAACTTCTGATACAATTAACTAAGCTATAAAATACTAGCAGTACCCCGCGGTTTTGCCGGCGCTTAAAAAAATGTCGAATAACGTGAATGTTCGGATGAATTAAGAATTTCTTTAGTGGGGAAGCTGAATCAAAGCGCTTAAAAGGCTTCTTAAAACGGTGCCCATAAATAAGTCATAAAAGCAGTTTAAATTAACGAACGCAATACAATATGCCAAATATGTCGTTACTTTGCAAAATTCCAATTTGAGAACGTAAGATAAGCAAACTAAAGTAGGTACTACAGTCTCTCGTGTTTTAACTTCCCGGCTTTACATCTGCATGCGTGGATAAATATATAAACGGTCCGTGTTTTTGTGTTCCGCCATCACTCCCCCTGTTTTTAGATAATTTATGATAACTCAGCTTCTGTCAATGCGATTCTCATGAAACTTGGAATGAACATTAGGTATGTGGAACAAAATGATATGATGAAGAATATGACCTTCTACTCCTCGATCCTGATGATGCAGGGGTACTGCTTGCCTAAACCACAGAAACTAGCCATTTGATGCTTACGGATACATCATAAGATTACTAAGCAGAGACATACCATAAAAAAATTGTCCTTGAGCTCCTCAATCCTGATGATCTTGAGATATTTAAAACCTAAACCATAGGAGTTTAGTTTAGAAGCCATTTGGAGCTTACGGATATGTAATAAGATTATGAAGCAAAGATATGAGATGAAAGATTTTTTACTTTGTTGTGGCATGAAAGTCGGTGTTATATTTTGTTGTTTTTAATATGAATAGCAAAATGTAAGGTGTTCTAACTAAGTCCTCAGTAAGCACACTAGCAAGGTAGTGGCGGCCGACCTTAGATACGACTGAAAATCCTATTTGGAGTTTATAGTATAGTATAGTAGTGAACAGCCTATGGGCGGCACCTACCACTTAGGCATCAAGTGGAATGCATTTCCGTTTAGTATATCTATAATTTAAAAAAATGAATTCATGGTGCACCCCTCACTTCCCCTATAATTAAGTCAGCGTGTAGTGAATTATTATAATAAAGAGGGACCGTCGGGCCCATAATTAGTGTACATTTGTGTAAGGCACTCCAAATTCAGTATTATAATTTTGGTTACAAGGGTTATATTACAGTGGAATGTCTTTTGCTACCGTGTTTGCAAAGCATAGTTCCTGTCGCATTGTTTTCAAACAAAATCCGGTACAGATTATGTCTAATGATATAAGGTTAGTAACCATCTGTCATATTTAAAATTTTTACGCACAATATTATGTAATACCATAGACTTTTTGCCATTGCCATGGTAAAACCTAAACACTTTTTAAGATTCTTAAAATATTTATTTAACTACATAATTAAAAAATATGTTCCACCTGCAAATGCCCGTGGTAATTAAAATATCGCAATTAAACCGTTTAATTGGCTAATTAAGTTGAGCTTGTAATATTTTAATACGAATTACGCCTCGACCTATATTTCTGTAGTAACGCGGCTTATTTCGTTGACCAAGTTACTCTCTTATATGGCAAAGAGGTGTTTCAATACCTACTTGAATGTAATGCTTATTCAATTAGTCGGTTTAAATATTACATGTGACACTTCAATTTATTTAAACTTTAAATTGTAAACGCTGAACAAATTAGTGTTTTAATTTATATTTCATTGTCCTGAATTTGAGTCGCCTGTCACTACGGAAAGAGAAAAGATTTATGTCAATCAAAAAACAAATCCAACAGCCTGTCAGTTGGAGGAAGAAGTATGACATAAAAATTAGATGGAAATTTTTGTATCATGTTCATGTTTCCGCCGTAAACACGGCAGATTATCATTGATGACCTTGTAAGTAGTCATTCTGTTCTTGATGTATGACATCACATTATCCAATAATGTACGAGGAAATTCAGATCCTGCTAGATAAGGTAAGTAGGTATACAATTATTTAAATACAATAGATGAAACTTGTTAAATACCATGAAAACATCCATTACTGAAGGGTCAATACCAATGTTGTTTCAAAATTGATATATTTTTTAATACTAGAATGAAGAGATTGTCAAACAATTAAAACTAGATTAAATTAAACAAGATTTAGATGTATGTGCTTACAGTTAATACACATATGCATCTAGGTTAAGGTAATACAAGCTTATAAATAAAATATGATTCCTTAAAGGTTCGATAAGAAGGAAATGACACGTCAAAATCCACTTATTTCTAAAATGAGGGGAAAAGTTAGGGGAACGATTTAATATACAAGGCCTAGTGGTAGTAATTAAGAAGTCAATTCAAACGTAAACGGACTTTCTTGCCAATTTGTATTCAACTGTACTTCAAAGGGACGTAATACTCTGCAACTAAAAGGGTTACACCTTTACGTGAACGTAAATACGGAACAAGGAGTTTCCTTATCTGAACGCAAGACACGTAGTTCTTAAAGAGTAATAGTTTCACTAAATCGATAGTGAAAGTCAATTAATGAACATTGTTCAGCGTTGGTACAGTTTTCAGATATGTTATTTAAACATCTTTTTCATGAACACGTTCTTTAGCAATAACGTTGCCGCCGCCTTTATAATTATGCGGTGTAATTAACATAATTTGAATATCTAAGTGCCTGTGGAGATAGAATATTGAAGGTCGCCTGAATTTGGGTGATTTATACCTTCTATTAATCATCACCCTTAAGTCTACATTATGCTGTAGTCTATTCACCCTAGCGCTACCTAGGACATGCCATTCGCTAAGCATACTTGTGATTTTCGCTTATTTAGTTAAAACATTGGGATGTAATCCGAAGGCAATTTTACAAATCAGATGAACACACATGTATAATTAGTGATCCGTAATAATGTGAAGGGTTTTTTCTTCCGGCTAGATGTTCTAAAATATACTGTTATTGAAATTCTATACAGTATAATATTACAAAAGTATTGTATGAACAATATAGAAAATTTAAATCGCTTTGAGATCCACTTATCTGAAAGTTTCTCCTAATAGATTTTCGTCCATATACAATAGTGCAAAAGGAGCGCTATAAATAAAACATGAGAAAAATAAACGACAACAAAATGAAACGGCTGCCTTTATGTGTGATTTGCTTTTCATTCAGAAATAAAGTTTTGATTTCTACTTTTAATTGGTATTCCAAACAATACGTTCTCAATTAATTTTTTCCACGAATAAAAAGACATCGAGATTAGAAACCGTTATTAGATCGCTTTTGATTCACTTTCATTGAACCTTAATAATGTTCGTATGTATAAAATGAAAGTCAGAGTCAGATTTGTCACTGTACATGTATTATTTTGGTGGCAATGGCACGGTTATCTCATGAGATAAACTATCTTTGAAGGACATTCGAGAAAAATCAGCTAAACAAGCATCAATTTATAAACCCTTTAAATACCTATACATTTGTCAATTGGCTTGTGCACAAAGATTTTAAATATTGAATACCTTGTAACAATCACATCATAAGTTAATAAACAATGTAAAATAAATTCCACTTTTATTGCAGGCTTATAAATAGACTTGCATCATCTTATTGCTATCTGTGATGTAAGTTTTCATGAAATTCGATAAATATTATTTATAATCTATTATCTGGCTAAATATTATCACATTCCATCACAAGATCGTAGTAAAAACAAAACCAGGTGATGCGTTAAGGACGCCAAATCTTTGAGACATTGAATATTTACTGAGATAACTCAATACTTGAAGCTTCAACGACTATAGCGGGTAGAGATTTCCAACCTACTTATAAATGTACCGTGACTTGCTTTATATTTACTATACTTTGATTTAATATAGGTATCTGCTAACACTCAGTCTAGTCCTACAATGATCCCTATTGTGATCTCATTTTCTTTGAGACTAACGTGAATAAGAACAATCTGAGATTGCTGAAACAAAAGAGCTTCGACAAAGGTTCGTTCATTCGTTAGTCTATTGTTTCCAATTTACACACGAAATAATCTATCATCGAAGACCCTTCGATGCTGTTTCTTGCCAGAAAACCGTTTAAATTTACCGTGAAATAGATATGTTATTGTAAACCATTTAACAATTATAATTATTTTTGTAGTCGCAAAGAGTATTAAACTCCTTTAAAAAGATGTATGTATTACGACCACACATGAAACATTTTGTAGGATTCATTTATAACTTCGTGGGAAACAACACTCGGTATCAACAAAAATAACAAAATGGAAAGATAATTCGGAATAGTTCACGTGCATTATTATTCTTCTAATGATTTTCACGCCGTAAAATAGATAACGTTAAACCTTACATAAAACTAGCTTTCAGATAATGTTAACAATCATGTGAACGGGAATAACATTGTTCAGAGATCACGCAAAAAGAACCAAAGTGTGATATTCATTTATTGTCACACATACAGAAAAGTCATGTATATTTAAATAAAAAAAGCCTAATAGTGTCTAATTTGTTATCAGTTTTAATTAATCATACATAAATCACTAATGTTTACAAATAAGTAAAGACATTTGTGAATCTACAAAAATGACATTACCTTCAACATCTTGCTGTATTGTCACTGAATGAAAACACTGAACAGTTTCACTTAATTAATAAAATATATCCGATCACTATGTCACTCGCGTCAACTGTAGTGTTAGGAGAGTCGCATGCGCGGAGGTTGTTGCGCGGCGGCGTTGTGTCTGACAGGTTGTACCGGAGTTGCGCGGGCGCATCACGTGCCCAGTGGCGCTGCGGTGCCGGCCCGCTGCGGCTGCGATCAGAACTAACGGCTCTTTACGCTCCATAGGTTATCACTGAATGATGCCGATGAAGATGAAATACCTATATCTATTTCAAGTAAAATTGAACGGCGTCTCTTTAGGTTTACTTATTGGATGCTGGGTCAGTTTTTGTCGTTTGATTGATTTGAGCGACATGTCGGTTGGTTTGAAAGATGACCTGTTTTCAGGTATTAAAATACGTACGTTTGGCAACATAGGTATCAAAAATAATAACCGTAAATAAATAATAGCAGTAAATCGTAGTAGAAATAATTATGAGTCTTTAATATTTTGCTATTCAATATTATGAATAGCTCGTTGTCAATGTGGTATTAGAAACTAAATACGCGCGTTATGTACAAATTTTAAATAAAAAAGAATTGTTTTAATACTTCTAAATCAAATTAACCTAAATAAATTATTTGGACTGCTTTTAACTGTTTGAACACTTCGATACGGTTATCAAAAAAGATTTTTAAGTAGTGTTTAGTAATTTGCGTAATGGAACGAGTTTTAAATAAATATTATTCCTCAGAGTTGACCTACTATTACCTGGAACATAATACGCTAAATGCATAATCTACCTAGGTAGAATTTAAGTTAGAAAAAATTGATTGAAATTTACTTTTTTAGTGTTTTGTATGCGGGTTAAAAGCAATGATAGCACAATGGAATTAACTTAGGTTTGTACAGCTGAAGACTTGCCTATGATTCGATTCTCTGAGTGTTTTAAGTTACAAGAAAAATATCATTTGGTTCGATCATTAAGATATGTTAGTTTCCTATGAAGTTCCCAAAGATGTGCGGAAGGCTAACAATCGGGATTTTTTCCGGATTAAATAAGTTGAGAAAAGTTTTGCTTGGTAGCCAGATGAGAATGGCCTGATTACTGACACTGATTGCTTTTCTAATTATGGATTCATCTACATTATTGCCAGTGAAGTATACGAGCACGATATTGACATCAATTATGAGTAAATAAATGCAAAACTGTTTAAGGAAAATACGTAACATCGAGTATTTTCTACATTACCAACCTTTACGATTCACTACCGCAGATAGTTATTTTGTTATGTATTATCACCACAAAATGGAAGTTGTTAAGAGATGTGTCACGTTTCCTATCCGTCATGATAATCATGCTCACTAATATTCTATTCATACTTCACAAATCTGTACCGAAGCCATGATATTTTTCTCACAATGCACGCATGAAAGAAACTGTCTTGCCGTTGTGCTAACTTAAAAGGAAAAGAAAACATAATTAACTAAATGCATCATTAGAATTATATAATGATCGCTCACGATGACAAATATGCTTTTCACATTCATATCGTTGTCACGAAATGTAGTCACTTAAACGTGTTTGAATGATTTGTTAGCGCGAATAGAAATAAAGTTACTTTCAGTGTGCTGTAAGTGTAAAATTGCGTTAGATATTAATGATTTTTATAGGTTTCATCGGGAAAACGAAGGAAATCTATTAGCGAACACGCGATAAATTCATAGTGGGACTGCAATAATTTAAATATGTGTTACTACACATTGCAGTTAGATTATTATAATATTGGTTTGGTATAATTTCTAAGGGAATCTATTGGGAATAGGTTAAAGTATAAATACTACAGAAACTGTTGTCGAAACATTAATAACTTATAATGGGTATACATTGACTGAATTAAGGGAATATCATCAGTTTGGAATGCCACTGCCATTCTGCCAATGACACTCCTTATATTAATGATTATGCAACCAATCCGCTCGCACTATCTTTAGTGATTTCGAGTATGTATGTCAATTTGAGTTCCTAAATTTTACGGTAAGTTGGGAGTGCCAAATGCTTTCTACTAATGGACCGCTTCAATTTGTATTTACAATAAGGCTGCATTTCGCGCACAGAAAAGACGTGCACTTATGTGTATTTCTTTCTTTTTAAAATGATAAATACTTTTCATGTCTGGCAGTTGGAACCTCATTTGTATAATCCTTCTACATAAAGATGCAATATTGAAAGAGAAATGTGGATCTACGTATATAAATGTAGAAGACGCTTTGAATTCCATCGGGTGTATAAAGAGCCCACAGCCGGAGCGGCGCGTATCCGGTTGATTGCTCTTATAAAATACGTGTGAAATTCAGAATCCCCGATGCTCGAATTTTTGCAATGGCGCCGGGCCGTTTGGGATTTCAAGTTAAGAGCGATTCAGCAAATATTTCGTTATTTACTAACGGTTCGCGTTTTTACGAATAACAGATTCACGTAACAGATTTTGAATACATTTGGGAATAGGTACAATGTTTACATATTATGTATATTTTGACACCACAATATTTTACAATATTTTACTAAATATTTTTTCATAGTAAAATAATGCATCTGTGTTAGTAATATAGTTATATTTAGTAGTATAATTAGTGTAAGGTTTATAGTTCGTACTCTATTATGATCGATAGCTACGCGATGATCACAGAAATGTGATGTATTGCAGGATTTAATATAAAGTTATTTTGGAAGCAAACGTTACTTTTTTATATACTTACAAGTTAACTAATCCATACTCATATGTCATAATTCCGATAATATTAAAAGTACTAATTTGGGCTAGAGAAATGTCTGGCCACAAAGAAAGCAAATTTAGATCCCGACATTAGCGAGCTAGTGGATTGCGTCCCGAAGGGTAAATCATCCTATTTTTGAAAATAAAACCAACCTTATATCAGTATATAACCAAGACCATACAATTACATTCAAATCGATTGAACTGTTTCAGAGATTAGCGTAATTAAACACACCTGATTAATAGAATTAATAGATTGATTACCAGATTGATTAACAGATTACAGATTGGAATACTGTAATTATGTGTGCCCAATTGTTGCATATTGGCCATGCTTGGTGTAGAAAATGTTTTGCTCGACTGGGGAGGTGTCATCGCTACATTTATTTCGAACCACGCTATCTCTAACGTGAAGCAATTCTTGCGTTTTGGTGGAAGGGTGTGGGTGACGGCTCACTTTCATATAAGGCTTTAGTACTTTAGCTCTCGGGAGTAGCAGCGCATATGTCAATCACAAACCTTGGATAGAACCCTTGTTCTTTATGAAGATTCTTGCAGATGTTCCTGGGTATTAATCACGTACCATCGGGTAGACAGCATATTCGTTTCCTTTTCCAATCTTATAAAAAAAATAAAAATATAACCCTGCAATAACTGCAGTTTTTGCAAAGATGCTGCGCCGTTATTCATTTTGCAATCCACATAAGACGAGCTAATAAAAACAGAGGTCAGTTACGGTTACGTCATGCGTATAAATTTCTCCTTGATAAATTTAGGACACAATCAAGACAATATATTTTGTTCGTATCTTGCGAAATTACCTGATTATTATGATGTAGACTTAGATTGGTATTTAGCTCGTAAATCAGAATTATAAAACAAATAGAGCGCCTCGTCAGTTATTAAGTACTAAAAAATATACATAAAGCATATTTTTATTACTTTATTACAATGAATCATCCAATACTGGTCAAGAGATTTAGTGTTCCTTTCGTAAAGACAACCAACACTAAACCAGCTGTTTAGTGTTGGTTAGCTGTTAGAAGTTAGCTGTACTTATACAATATGGTAAGCTGCCTGTAAACCATTATGAATTAATAGTAGCACTTGAATTATTAATAGATACATAAATAAAATTGTTACATCGTAATTAAACGTGTTTGATGTCGATTATTATTAATGAAGTTGCCACAAGGCAAAAAACGTTCTGCAATTTCGTTCACGTTTGACTTTCATTCGCTACTTAGTATAGCTAAACAAGTTCCTTAATGATGTTTACTCAGACTCAGACCCTTAAATGTTGATATTGTGAAAAAGATCCAGTAATTACTACTGAGAATTCGTACTTTACAATAGATCAGAGTAAAATACAATTTATCTCAACAATAGACATCATTCTTATAAGTTGAAAAGATATTCTGCTTTTTACGACTCTATTCACCACTTTAGTTAGTCTCAGCGATAAGCGAAAAGAATAATTGTTTTTCCGAGTGAATGATTACAGAGATATAAATATTTTGGGTTTTAGATAGAAAAAAAGATTGAAAAGAATTTCAAGCTTTTGAATTTAGTTTTGAGTTCTGTATTTTGATAAGGAAACATCAAGCTTACACATCAGATCCATAAAAACAGTACATGTTATCTTCCTGATAAGTCATTTTATACATGTCTATTAAATCATACTTTTTGTGTAAAGGTATTTAATTGACATTAAATGAATATGTGCATAGTGTATATAGCTAAATATCCTCACGTTTTTATGATAGGAAATCTCAGGAAGAGGTGATTGTTTGCCGAGACTGTCAGCCATTATCTCGCTGAAGGACGTCACTGGTGCGAATAATAAGCTTAGACAATGAGTAGTTAAGTAATTAATTTATAACCCTTTTCATTAACGAGGCCGTTAATAATGTGAGAGCATTTTTGTCATAACGATCATGAATAAAGACTTATGAGTGTGTGTGATATTTTTCCACATGAAGTGCTAGATTTTCTCATAAGCGAAAGGCAATTTATAACAAAACAAAATAAAAAATATATAGGAATAAAAAAATTCCACATCTATTTACGACAAACTACGTGGCGGAGCGGGCACCATACCGGTCTGTGACGCAGTGGGTTCCAGGTTCGATCCCCGGTCAAACAGACATCTGAACGATGAATTTCGATTTCTGTTCTGAGTCTGGGTGTTTGTGTATTTGCCTTTGTGAGAGTCCATACCACATACGTCACAGGAAAAAATCCTAGTTTGGGACTACGAGGGTAGAAAGCTTTATTTTAGTTAATTAAATTAAAGTAACTATTCGTTACTAATAATTTTTCAAAGAATGATGACCATTATAAAATGTCAGTAACTGCTTAGGATTCTCATTGAATAATTACATGTGTTTTTATCGAATCGATTGTGTTAATTTTTTGTTGAATAATATGTACATAATTTCAAAGAAAACACCTGTCTTGGATCCCCTAGTCATGTCGTTCCAAGGTTTCCAATGATACGTGGAACCGTATTCATCCACCATCGATCCACACATTTTCCTATGAATCGTAGGACCTGCAACTCGTTCCTTTGTAATTTGTTTCCAATTACGGCTTTTACTTAAATTATAGCTTTATGTCGTAGCAAAGTGTAGCAGATATTAAATAAAGGTAGATAAAAATATTACCCTCCTGAAGCGTTCGGGTTAAATCGACATCATATAAAAAAAAAAATGGGTGTTTATATATATTTTGAATTACAATTTGCTAAAGTGTTTGAATAACATTTCAAACACTTAAAATGACACATGAAAAAATTAAAAAATTGCCGTTACATTATATCAAATAAACTAGCTATATATTTTGAAATGAACTGTAGGTATGTTTTGAAATTATGTAGTAGACGCCTAAAATGCATTTTGGTGAAATGTTTTGTCCCTGCGTAGAGAAGATTATATATTACTACTATTATATCCAATGAAGCCATCACTTAAATTGATTTCAAAGTAGAATGGCCGAACATAAATTTGGTGAATGCATTGTTATGATATACCTGCGTGATTTCTAATTATACCTTCCATTGTAACGACAATTAATGGCAAATAAGTCTTGTATAATATAATTATGCTTCTAATATTAATTATATTTATAACACTGAAGCAACAAATGAACGTGCAGTCCCCCTGATGGTAAAGAGTTACTGCAGCCCATGGACAGCTGTAAGTAATATATTATGATGTTTACGAGTGTCTGAAGTCATTTACAGACGCGTTATTACGAGGATTAAGGTAGTCGCCTTATATGCAATTGAATCGGTACCACAAAATATGCAATAGAAAAATACTTTTATGGTATACTTTTGTACACCCCTACCCTCTCTTGTATCTTAAAAGATTTCTTTCTCCACTAAAGTTGTCTGGAAGAGATCACTATTTTAGTGATAAGACCGCCTGTTGTACCTTGTTATATGTCGTTTATTTTATTATCTATGTTTCGGTGTACAATAAAGATGCTTGTATTGTATTACTGTATAGTACTATTAGTTAAAAGTTGCATTAAAGTATCCCAATTGAGAACTAAAATGTTGGTAGACGAATATAATTATAATATCAAAGTCAAGATACTATTTATAGATTATTCATTCTTATTTTTGGTCATGAGTTTAGGTAGGACTTTTTGCTCTGAGTGGCTTAGACTTACGGCTTCTCAATACAGATATTAATGTAACGGTTCATGTCTTACAGTTATTGGTTCTGCGAATATTCACCTGCATATGCAGGTGTATGCTTGATGTTGATTTAGTTTAATTTGATTAATTAAGAAATTAGATAAAACATGGTTAGGACTGAACGCGATTGTCTTAAGCCGGTCATAATGATAATAATAACGTTTGGTTAATAAATAATCGATATCCGTCAATTAATTTGTGGCGACATGGAGCATTTATGGGGTACTTTTCATATTATAGAATAAGCATGCAGTCTTTTTGATAGTTACTGCCCATGGACATGTGTAATTAAACCCTCAAGATAAGACCTCAAGCCTCACAGATTTGTTGTTATCCGTGAGGACTGAGTGGGAACGCCTCGTAGTCTTTCTTCTCCTCCCTTCTTACCAATCTCTAAAACTTGTGTACCTCAAACCAGAACACATCAGTGCTTAAAACGTACATAAAACATTATACTTTTGTCCTTAGGCTGGTTACTTAGGGAAAGTGTGGTAACAGATGCCGTAGACATTACTACAGTGACAGTGACTGACAAACCACAGAGTTGGGGGATCTGTATAGCTATTAGCTTATAAAATAAAACTTTTCGCAAATCTGACAAGATTTATATTAGGTCTCTTCTGATTTGATTTAAGATCCTAAAATTATATAATAAAATTTAAAAGGATGACTTCCGTAATCTTGAAGCAGAAACCACTGCGTTAACGACAAAATTTGTCAAGTGTTCTCTTTTTTAAATGTTCGCTTTACGATGTCCATTAATATTCAATGTGGCTTTTGGGGTAAGGCTGTCTTGACTCATTTTTATGAAGTCATTTTGGAAGGACCGAATGAATAAGTAATTTCGTTGAAGATAATGAATGCAATTTAAATAATTGCAGATTGTGACTGTGAATAGAAAGAGTGTAGTGAATAGTAGGTTGTTTATAAGTATTTATTTTGTGACAGTATTCAAAATAAAAACTTGAAGTATATTTTTTTTCAGATTTCAGCAAACAATATTTCATATTTAAACAAAGTGTGTTCACACTTCCATGATTCACACACGGCTCTTGACATTTAATAATAAGTACCTGGTTGACTGAGCTTCGCTTAGTTTTTGTTTTTGGTGAAACGTGTTTTTTGAAAACGTATGATGCATTCGATAGCAAACTTATCGATAAGAACGACAACTGACGCCATCTATTGATGAGTAGAAAAACCATTAACAAGTGAACTGTCAACCACACCCTTTCAGCGAAACGCAAGGTCTGGTTTACTCTAAAAGTATGTGGGGCGGTAGCACCTCCCCGGTCAAACTACACTTTTTTTATCACATTGAAATAGCAAACGAACATGGAGTCCACCTGATGGTAAGGGGTTACTGCCGCCCATGGACACCTGTAAACAACTTCATATAGAACAGGGGTTTTATCTGAAGTTGATCACAGATGCGTTGCTATTCCCGAGGACATAAGTGAGCCGGCAACCACACACTTCCAACGAAACACAAGAACTGCTTCACGATAGAAATAGGTGCAACGGTGGTACTACACTGGTTCTGCCTTTAAACATACGTGGTACCACGTACTGCGGTCACAAACAATATATCACTTTATTTTAAAATGTCATATAATGATTATGAGAGAACTACTAATTTTCTGAAATGTTTCTCTCTGTGTTGTAGGTACATCGCAGTTTTTACATGTACTCTTTTATATCATAATACAAATGTAACAAGTTTCCATAATAATAAATTTTGTTATGTAAAAATGACTTTTATATATTATGTATCTCCCTCAAACATCTTAAAGAATAATGGAGGGTAGAATGCCATCATTTTGAACAACAATGTTAATCAAACCAATTTATACGGAAGAAGAAGCCACTGCGTTAACGACAAAATTTGTCAAGTGTTCTGTTTTTTCAATGTTCGCTGCTTTATTTATATGAATAAAACTTACTTCACTTTAATCATTATCCAAGTATCTATTTTAATTATAACGTCGGTGTATGAATTGGTTCTTTAGAGCCTCGATAATGCTTATTCAGAAAATTCACAACGGGAATTGAGTACCACTAGTAATTTTATTGGATAAGAGTTCAGTAACAATGAAATAATATTAAAGGGGCCCTATCTCCCTCAGGGTTCAATTGTTATCAGTTGGTATTGGAAATTGTTTCAAGAGATGAGATCGAATTCAGTGTTACATCATGTAAATAAATTTTCGCAATATCAAGACGATTCTACTTTTCCTGCACATAACATAGATAAGTTAGGTTGTTATAGGGATCTTCTCTCTTTTCTTACTTTTAGATCACAGAAGTAGCTAAGTATATGATGTATTGTGCGTAGATAGCTTTGTTAAAGGGGGAATCCAATAACTGATGGCTTGGGGGAGAATAAAGAGATCCCGAAATTTGTCGACATTAAGAAACTAAGTTCCTATTTTAAGTCTTTTTCTCGACTATGAACTATTATTTATGGGATCCCTTGGGGTGAAGGCCTAAACATCTTATTGTCTATAACATATTTGATGTTCTTTGGTGTTTCCCATGTTTGGACTTCGTAATTCTTGGTACCAAATAATAAGCCCTAAACGATGTTATACTGCATCAATAAATGAGGGAATTTTGTTAATTGAATGACCTAATATAAACAAAATAATTTATATTAAGTTACCACGTTACAAGCAGTGGAACAGCCAAAAACCAGGTACAACGTGACTAAATCGCGTGATTTCGTTAACGAGCGTGGAATTTTGAGTATTTGAAGCTTTATTAATATCGCGATGCCTATTTCTGATAGATTACGTTGTGTACATTGACACGCACGCCATTGCAGTTCACAATTAAGAACATATTTTAAAAGTTTGATCAGTAAGTAAAAGTGCCGTTACATTATTGTATGTAATATATTTAAAATGTATTTACTATGTAAATAACATTGAACAGGTACATAACGTTAAATACGTACATAAATAACGTACATGGGAGTATACAGATAGATATGTATGTTGTGACACTGAGTATATAACAATTATTATAATATTTCAATTTTATTATTATTAAAAATGTGATTATTAAAGATTATCATTATACATCTCCTCTCCTATTAAGGTAACTTAAATAGGATTTCATTAGAGCTTAGACTAACAATACCTTGTAGGGCAACAATGTGAAAGCTTAATACTGATTTTCTTTATATTATAAATTTAGCCAAACGTCCTATTCACCTGAAGGTGAGTGGGGTAATCCACAAATGCGTTGCTACTCCTGAAGAAGGTGGTAACTTATTGTTGTAAGTATTAAGATACTTACAATGATGAGTTTACTTTCTTAATTTGTAAACGTTTGCGTTTAGCATATCCTTCGAGCCTGATCAGAACAACGATTAAGACTGTCCTTAAGTGCTTATGGAGTCGAATCACGAAGAGATACTGCCTTTTACATTTATTAAGAAATATCTTAAAAGTATTAAAAGTTACATGCAAAAATATAACGGAAGTCGACTAACTTCCCCAAACTATTAATCATAAAAACGAGATACTTTTTCTTACATTACCTTAAACACCCATAGCTATTATGCAGATTATCTATTATACCTAGTTATCGACCTGGTTGGGCGCCACGGTAAAAAGGTTGTTGTATACAAATTGGACGTTTATGCTAAATGTTGCAGTTATATTCTATACTCCCTTTTTTCGTGACTTCGCCCGCTTTTGGTCACATTTACCAAGGTAATGAGTATCCCGTGTGTTAGTCAAGGTCATAAACTATCTGTGTCTCAAATTTCACCGAAATCAGATCAGTGGTTTTTGCGTGAGAGTTACACACATACATCCCAACTTTCGCATTATTAATATTAGTAGGATTCGGTAGGCAATTACCTAATATTGTTTTAAGTTTGATGACGAGTCGCGTGGCGGAGCGGTCACCATTCCGGTCTGACACACAGTGGTTCCGGGTTCGATCCCCGGCCAGACAGACATCTGAATGATGAATTTAGATGTATGTTCTGGGTCTGGGTGCTTGTGTATTCGTCTTTATATGTCCATGGTACCAACGACACATGAGAAAATCGTACTGCGGGACTACGTTTGTAGAAGGCATGTTTTAAACAATTTTATTCAACAAGTTTTAGTCACTTTTCATATATTAAGGAATTTGATTTTGTTATAAGGTTTTTGTAAGCTTGCCTTGTTAATGCACTAATACTCATGTATCGCGGATCAAATCGTGTAACTGGATTTTTACTCAGTCTACCCCAACCGATTGAGCTGCAATTTTGTGTATTTGATATTTGTTTTGGATGACAAAGCATGATTAGCTTAGGTTCTAAATTCAATATGGCGGCCACCTCCAGATGGCGGACTTATTATTATTAATGCATTCCTTATTTTTTTGGGTATTAAATGAACGATTTTCTAAAAATTATACGAGAAAACATGACGCCACTAAAAGCTAGTTAAAAAAAAACATTCCGTTCATGTATTATAGAATTACTCTATCGTGTTCGTGAGAATCAAACGACATATAATCCTATTACCTATAAGTATCGAAAGCGTTATCGAACATTGAACAATTCAAAGATAATAATATTACTTTGGGGTAAAGTAATCCCGTATGATATGATCGTAAATAGGTACTTTAACTTTGCTATATCGCTCGCCTATCCCTTTTATGGAATTACACAGGAAGCGAAAATATATTATATTGTTATCACCAATCTTCGGAGAACCCCCCAAAGAGATAGTTTAAGTTCGGGTATTTTCTTTTTGTATTAATATATTTATTTTAACGATTTTTAGGAGTTTGCGTCAAAATAGTAACATAAAAGTATTATAATATATGTATTTTGTAAATGTCTATTTCACAGCTTTCATTTGATACCCATATTGTTATAATAATATAAAAAATCATCCCGTCACCCTCATTTATTTCTGTGTACGACGCCATTTTTCAAAATGATATAATCTATGTCACTATGACAAATGAGACCATTCCAATCGTATGTCACAGCTCATAATCCGTCAAGCCGTTTGGACTGTGGAAAGAGTCAAAGAAATGGACATACATACATACACTCAAACATACATATGCTCTAAAACATAACCCTCCTTCTGATGGAGTCGGGTAAAAAAAATAACTATCCGTCTATTACGGTTCCAGAGAATAGTCCTGTGACAGACAGCGAAGGCTTTGTAATAGGGTCCCGTTTTCACCCAAAAAATTATCTCTAGAATCACCCTAAAATGAGATAATCATCGCAAAGGGCATTTTATCTTATCTTCGCATCTCTGCAGTCCACGTTAAACATTCAAAGTTATTACATAGATTGTTCAACTTCACCATTTATCGGCCCGGTCCCTAGAGTCCGGAGAATACTTAGCCGGGCACAAACTGTCTCGTTTTGTTAACAACTTTTAGCATTTTAATGTTTTTGTGGTATAGTACTCGGTTTCTATGTTTTGTTATTTTTTTTTGTGTAATGTGTTATCCATTGACCCTTTGCAGTCTTGTGAAATCTATATAATCGTTACATATTTAACTCGTTTATTTATACTTCACATAAGATTGTTGGCATGTAAGGTACAAATGGTAAGAAAAAAATATTTCCGTTAGATTGACATTGCATGAACTCCCTTACCTGCAAAGCGGAACAGCGGCGGTTAACACTGCTGTTGTTAGGCAGATGTGTAACTGTGGTGCCTATGGAGTCGATCAAGGA
>DWTU01000349.1:0-18181 GCA_018251515.1 Cecropterus confusis | reverse complement strand
TATAATATTTCCTTATTCGTGCTAATACATATAAACTAATCACGTATTCAACGTGATCTTCTAATCAACACACCTCAATAGATTTAGCGACGACGGAATATAGTACTAAATTTGTACGTGTTCAAATGAGTTTTCAACAGTAAATGTCCCGCTTGGAACTATTTTATGACGGCTGGCGTACCGACTGCAATGCATGATTGATTCCATTCTATCGATTCCGTTCCTAATCGACTTAAAAAAAGAGATCCTCGATTTGATATGTATGTTTTTAATATCATTGGAACTGCATTCTTTTTGCATATCATGATCTATTAGATCTATCCTTGTACACGCATTTACCCGAAAGTATTGATCGAATTGTCACCATTCTTTTCCACGAGTTACATTTACCGGCACTTAAGAAACAGTGCAAATTTATCAGAATTCATTGAGTAGTTTTCAATATTTGGAGTAATAGGTTTATGTGCCACTAAAATTATTATTAACTTTTTATTTATGATGTATAAGTTGGTGATATTTCTAGTAAAATAAATATTTATAGAATACAAAGGCTGAATGATATGGCGATTATGAGAGGGAAGTTGACGGGCCGGTAATAACAACTCTGTCGTTCTTTTGTTTCAAGTTTGGTATCGCATAGATTATGTATCACAAAAAGGTATTTATATTTTAAGAAAACAAGAATTATTGTTACTTTTAAGAAAATGGATTAACTTTTATATACTAATACATACAAACACTCTGTATATTTTACAATGGTCTAACAGGTAGGTACGCAGTTGAATTACGCCTCTACGTTAGCTTAAACAAGTTTTTTAAAAAGATTAACAAATGTTAGGGCAACTTTAACAACCCCAAATAACACCGCTACTTGAAACTCCTTATTATTAGTTAAGATACTTGAAAGTGCAGTGCCTGTATATCCTCTATAGCAAAATGATGGTCAGTGATTCCTTTATACATAGCTGGTCATAGGGCTTTCTCAAAGTATTCAACGACACCTGTCTACTACACTACAATTTTTAACCATCCAATACTCATAATTTGAAGGCATTAATCAAACCCTATACAATGTAGTCAGTAATATACGGTCTAAACCCTTCTTGGGTTTAGACTTCAGAGTGAAGACCGGCTCACTTTCATATGAGGCGACCATCTAGGAAAGTCGAATGAAACAAGGTAATATTTGGCTATAGATATTAGCCCTATTCTTTGTAAAGTTGTTTCATGGTCCACGGGCGGCAGTGACCTTACCATCAGATGGACTACATGCTAGTTTGCTAGTGTACTGCTATACAGAAAGAAAACCCGCGCGGCAATGGGACGGTAATAGGTAACAACGTATAATATTAGTGTAAAAGTTATAATTCAAGTAACACGGTAGCACCATTTACAAGTTAGTCGCTAAACGCGAGGAATCCGCGAAGTGCCGTCAAGTGCGGGGCCGCCATTACGGCGTATCACCGAGTGTAATAGTTCGCCTTATCGCCCGTAATGGAACACTGCGCCATAACCGTAACACTTCCACTGAGCGAGGGTCGTCACACACTATCGTAATCGGATGAACAATTTGAATATTGATTGAATGTAATGCGATTATGTTTTAGCTACAAATGTGAGCGGGCTTCTCTTTGTGCATCGGTAAGTCATTTGTTTTATTACCTGTTTACTTCGATATCATGTGCGCAAAGTAGTACGATATAATACAATAATTTAACCTCCTTAAGGGGTAATAGTGCCTGCTTATCATTGAAGAGCCTAAACTCCTAAACCTTAACTAATAACTTTGAACTAGCAATGACTGAAATGTAGGCAAGTGCCTACATCATAAAATGAACCTCTTGTTCAAATTTTATGGTTAAGTTTCAGGAGTTTAGGATCTGCGTTGACTAGACAAATCTGGGCATTCTTTATCTATTATACGTAATTTAAATAATATATACGATTCATCCGGCAGAGGTTTTGAAGAGCATAGCGACTGGCCTGTAGTGGGGAGGGACCCTACCAAGAGTTCCGCGCGAAGCCAGCAGAGCGCGCGCCACTCCGCTGTATCGCGTTACACCCAGCGTCGGATGTACCAGTATTATATCAATTGCGTGTATATTTATAAACTAGGTGACCATTCATTTTACTCCACTTTTAGAATATGCTATATTTGAAAGTGGTAGAACTTTTTGTGATTCGACTCCGGAAGCTCCACCTCCACACCTATTTCTGCTTCATAAAACAGTGTTAAGCGCTGCTGCGTTCTGGTCTGAAAGTGTGGTAAGGGAGACATACTTTTCCGAGGCATTCCATCTTAGTCCTCAGGGGTAGCTACGCATCAGTGGCTAAACTTAGGTGAGCCTTTGATCTTACCTAGGGTTGGTTACGGATGTAGCCATTTACCATCGGGTTAGCTGCATGCTCGTTGGCTACTTCCATATATAAAATTCGGAATCTGCTTAACATAAGTAAAAAAAACCTGATATGTGAGCAAAGTGCTAATATATATTTAAAGTGGTTATTTACCATTTATCATCAAATCTAAACTTTTTTAAGGTTGACGTAGCAAACGACCATGCAATTCCCATAGTAAGTGGTCTGCCGCCCATGTTCAAGTCATGCCGCGAAACCACAAAGAAGGGTTTCTGTCTGAATTAATCACGGTGCGTTGCTGCTTCCAAGGACTAAGGTGTCATAATGAAAGTAAGACAGCAAGAACATCCTACCACCGAAATGCAACAAATGATTCATGCAAGAAATAGGCACGTCGGTGGAAACACCCCGGTCGAACCATATTCGTCCTGCCACCTTATAAAATGGACGTGAATTCTACCTGATTATTAATATTAAATGAGCTGCCTTAAGAAGTAAATTAGTTTTCCTTTGGTAGATATGGCTGCTTTACGAATCCTTATAGAGCAGAACACAGCTGCGCTTTCAATCATACAATTTAATGCTAAAATACAGTTCCATATTGAATCAGTTAATAAATATATTTCGATTGCGTTTCGCTATATAAATTGTATTGCATATCGCGATATTTTCAAATGAAAACTATTCGTCACTTTACACAATATATTGGAATATTCAAAACATAAAACAATATCCAATAAAAATACCATTAACACGTGAAAAGCGAAATTAAATTGTAACTACGAATATGAAAATGCTATAGAGCGGGATGAGGTAAGAATAATACAATTTTATGTCGACAATCCAATTTGAGCGCGAAACGGATCGGCAGATTAAACCGTGCAGAGCTACGCGCATTCTGCGGCAGCTCCCAATGTTCGATAGATTCTTTCCAATATCATTTGAGCTGAGAAATATCTGGAGCGGCGCGTGTCGCCACCGACGCGACTCGAATTGTCGACATTTTTATTCCTCTTTTACGTGTACGCCGGCTGTAATTCCGCCTCCCCTCTCCCCCCGCGGCCGACATAGCGCTCCAGCTCGGCCACCTTGACACACGGAACTATATTCTCTCCATTTCAATAGTGCTGCAATAACTCTAGAAATGATTAAACATGTCAGAGTTTTCCCGTTACAAAGTTGCATCACTTACCCATGCTACATCTCGTATTGCGATTTGTTGTGTTACGCTCCTATGAGTATATACCGGTTTCTAAGATTTTCTGCAGTGGACTTAAGAGTCATTGTAGTACCGTTTATAACATAACAATATGTTTAGTTGCCGGTTTATTAAGACTTTTTAATATACGAGTATTTGGATCTGGTTGCGTGTGTCTGTGTGGAGCACTATCAGCGGACTAGTTGGTGGATGTCCGCAATCAATTCCAAAGAGAATTGAATTTCTATATGAGGACAGTAACACATACGTTGCTACCTGTACTCATGACTAGTTTGGATGATCTTGTGTAACTTTTTCTCTCTTTTCCTTCTTTTAACCAAGAACACAGTAGCTTCTCTCACTGTATGAATAGTAGCAGGTGAGATGGTCGAATACTTATCGAAAGACATGATTATTGGCATCAGCAGCAACGCATATGCACAAAGATAACAAGTAATGTGGTCTAATAATTCTTGCTCTCGATGTTAATGATATTTAATCCCGTAACTCGATATCCGGGACGTTATGAAATTCACAATGAATTACTATTCAAATGATTGGCGTCCGCCGGAGACCGGCGCGCTAATAAAATAGTATTCGCTGTATTTAGTTCGTTTAGACTGTACAATTATTATATTATATGTAATAATATAGAACTTAGAACTACCAAATGAATGTGCAGTTCATCTTTTTTATAGCTAGCATCTAGTTATATTTTTTATATTATTGAAAAAGCAAACGAGTCTACGACAAACGATGCAGTCCACCTGATGGTAAGTGGCCACTGCGAAACGTGGACATCTGTAAGCAACTTCAAACAGAACAAGAATTCTATCAGAAGTCGATCACAGATGCGTTGCCACTCTCGAGAAATAAGATGGTCGCCTCATAAGAAAGTGAGCTGGCAACCATACCCTTCCACAGAAACGTAAGTACTTCTAGAAATAGGTGTGGAGGTGGTACCTCCCCGTTCAAATTATAATTGTTCTACCACCTTCAATCCATCAATTGAGGGTAAGTGGACACTGGCGCCCATGGACACTTGTAATCAACCCTAGAAAGGATTATACTTGTTTCTCAGGTTGACCACAGATGTGTTATTATCCCTGAGGACTAAGGAAGGACTCGTAGGGTAGTTGTGTCTCCATGACGCCGCTGCGTGAACGGAGTCCTGGTCCGATTCTGGTCGGTTTCCCTGAGTTGTTTTTTATGTATTAACTGTATCTATTACGTAAGACTTTCCAACTCGGTCTTCAGGAGTAGCGATGCACTATTAAATACAGGTAGGTGGTGGTAGTACCCTTTTGTGGTACGAGTACAGAGGCACCACTGCCATACCTATTTACGCCTAATGACAACAGAGTTACGCGCTGCTGCGTTTTGGTCTGAAGGATGTGGTAAGGGAGACATAAATATTCGAGACATTCCAACATAGTCTTCAGGAGTAGCAACGTATCTTTGGCCAATCTCAGGTAAAAATCCGATCTTATCTGGGGTTGATTACAGATATCCATGGGCGGCAGTGGCCACTTACCATCAGATGAACTGCATGCTTGTTTGCTACTTCAATATTATAAAGAAAAGATTGGAATACAGTCATATTTGGGGTTGATGTAGAATGTAAACTGCGCCGTTGACCACTTATTATCGTAATGTGTAGATTTTAAGCACTACGTTATCTATAATAGAAAAAAAACAGCTGTGTAAACTATATGCTTACGTAACACATTTAGACTTTTAAGTACATAGTTCTATACGTAGCATCACCGATCCACGCGTTATAATGACGTAACTGCACCTATTTATGTTAGTGTCTCGTTCCGAGGAACCTGTGCCACATGCCCGCTGACCCCGCTTCCGAGCCCCCCCCCCCTCGCCTCGCCTCCGCGCCTCCCTCTCGTGCAAAAGAAGGCAATTTCCTGGCCGGAGTCCCGCTCTATTTTCTTTGTCCTTCGTAATTGTCACTAGACACGAGCCAGCCGGCTAATGCGCTAAGCAAACAATTCGTCAGTCTTCCTCCTGGCTAATTATACGCTGGACGCCGCTCCCGTCTATGGACTCTTAATTACGCGAGCTCTTAATTTTGAATTTACTTCAGGTAAACGCTGAATACTCTTTGTTAATTAGTATTCCTTCTTGCAGCGAGCATAGTTTCGTAGCCCTAAATTATTACTTGTTCTTTATTTGTACACCTTCTTTAGATTTTAAGATAATTAGCGCTAGTAAAATGCAGAAGAGTAACAATACAGTAAGTTATTAAAATTGTGGTTAATAATGGTGGTATTTAAGTCGAGACGTGCTATCAAAAAAAAGTTTAATGTTTGAATTTTAGATATAACCCGCAATATATTGCCGGACTTACCAGGACATTTTGATCTGAAAAGCTAGATTTCTTGAACAAGTCTTTAATATAAAGGATCGTCAATCATGTTCTTGAAGGGAAGTTTATTATGTCCCGCCCACGTGTTTTTGAAATCGGTCTATGTCCCGATAAAGTTATAGTCACGTTTATGACTTGAATAGGTCACATTTATCAAAACTTTGATATAATACCTACTTATAAACATAATATCTCCCCATCCAACAGATTTCAGTAATTGACTCACCAATTCTAAACATAGATACAGTGAATAGACAAAAAATAGTGATTATGCCCCAGCGACAGGCTTAGGTGTGCGTGCAGGATAAAGTAGCTTTCTTGAAATTCATGTTTTCTTATCTCTTAAAAGGCGAATTTGTGTAGTTGGACCAGTAAATTTATACGCAATAATAAATTTCAAACGAGTGGCAGCGCTGAAGCAACTACTAAGAAGCTAAACGTCAAGATGATGGCGGACGGAGCACTCGCCCGAGCGATAGTAACTGTTGATCCATATCTGATCAGAGATTGAAGTTAAAACTAAATATTTAACTATAAGTAAATATTGCACATAAGCAATAGTGTTTTTTTTTTTTTACATTATAAGTGAACATAGTTAAAATAGAAACGAGGTACGGTAGACCTTGAGGTCCTTAGGATAAATGTTAGTTTTTAGCATATAATTTAAGAGAAATGCGTTTCCAACTGAATTTACTACTACTGATACTAAAATATTCTAAAATACGAAGTACAATAATATAACAACGCAGTGCGAAAATCCATGTAACTTGTATACAAGGGTAATGATACAAGTCGTCAGGACAACAGTATTACTAGCCTCATTTCTTTTCTATAGCAAAGTTGAGTACAGTACACAAAAGGACCAAGTTTTCTTTTCAACACAACAGCTGAAGAGATTATCATTTATATTATAAACAACATTTGCGACAGCGCCGTCGCCCGTTGTTATTAAAAAGCCATTGGAGACGCGCAAGTACGAGACTATCTTCTGTATACACACGCACTGTTCGCTGTTAAATAATTTCTTCTGGAACGTTAGATTATTTGTCAATTCGAAATTACCTAACGACCCTTTGCGATTAATATTCCGTAAAACGAATTACAATACAGTCAGTTTCAAAGGATTTTTATAGATTTGACACTTATTTTTCTATAGTGCTGTCTTTGTCAAATGTAAATTTGTTTTGCTATCGTATAGTAATACTTTCAGTTTTTCCTCGTTTTGAAGTTTTCATTTTATATGTAACGATTTATTGATTAAAATTAAACTATTGGTTATGTTTAACGTGTCGAGAACAAACTGGAGTTCTTCGTTTCCTGAGCGAAAAATAGGGAACAAATGAATCCACGCTTGTGACCATAAATAAATACTGGGTGATAATGTTACAAAGGAGTATATATAAATAAAATGCCTGTTACGTATCGTTTGAATCGAGACACTGTTCTCTTTGTAGTCGAGAATATCGGATTATGTTACAAACAAAATAGGGTAACGTGTGGAGATCAGACACAATTTGTTTTATTCTTCGAAAAACAATCTGCCCACATATGAGTCCACACAGTACATTTAATTATTATACCCACTATCAGCAAATTACAGTGCTTCATCGGGGTATGGAACTTTTTCAGAATGTGATTTAATTTTATCTGATTGATGTAGCAAACGTGATTATTGTCCGACTGATAGACTGTGGTCACTGCCGCCATTGGAGATTTGTAAGCAATTTTATGTTCAACAGGGATTCCATCTAAAGTCCATTACAGGTGCGTTGCTAATTCCGGGGACTAAAATGGTCGCTTCATATTTAAGTGAGCCGGTAATTACATCCTTCTGCCTAAACGCTAGAACTGCTTCACGATGGAAATAAGTGTGGCGGTGGTACATTCCCGGTCGGACCACGGTGGTTCTACCATCTGGTAAAAATTATCTTTTTGTCAATCGTTGCATTTTCCTCATTCCATAACATGATGATCTTAAAGTCTTGTTACGTTGAGTGTGTTATCTATAAAGTAACCATTTAAAATGAATATTCAGTAGTATACTTATAGTATTAATATAAAATGATTTATTTCAGAAATTGTTTCTCTAAATATTACCACTACGCGTTTAGTGAAATAGTTTTTCAATAACTGACCCATATTTTGCAATTGAATACGCTATCCGAGAATAACTTTTTGCAGGGATTATCTATAGAAAAGGGCTCAGCGGCGGTGGCTATGTTCCAATATTTACTGTTTTTCCAACCTCCCGTCAGTACAACCACGCTCGTTCTGTTTTTGTGCCGCTCGAAAATGCTCTAAGCTCTTGTTGACAATAGAGAATGTTTGATAGACATATCAGTTGCACGAATTTTTACTTACGAGATTATTTTAATCTTTTAGAATTTAATGAAGATAAAAGGTATCGACAATATGATTGTAAAAGCATTTTAATTACTAAAACCATTTTCACTTCTTGGAGAGGACAGGTAGATTTTTAAACGTATATTGTTCCAAAAATTGCGGTTTATGGCATCTTTATAGAAAATTTGCATATACCTGGAGTTTGTAGAACAAATTCAATCAAGAATTAAAAACATTAGCCAGGTTTTGTTACTTTTTTTTGGAGAATCTTAATATTATTTAAGTTGTATGGTATATGAGTAATATCTCTGTTTTCTTAACAATGAACACGTATCATATTTTAGTATAATTATGTAATATAAATTTCAAGAGAAGTCTTCAACCAGTCAGATTTGAGCGCTGAAGCTTTTAAAACTGTACAAATTTTATGAAAAAGATTTTACATTTGGTTTCGAGTGATAAGCCGACCGATCGTGATCCAGTTACATTTCATTGGAACATAACCCACAATTGGCTACAAGAGCTGCTTGAAAATCGCATTCCGCAAACATTATTCAGCAGTCTTCAGTTAACAAATTCGCAGATCGGAATCGGAGCGAAGATGGTTTATTGGGTCAAGGAATGTGGCGTAGCCGCGGGTGTGCGGTTATGATAAATAGTTGGTAATGATAAGGGTTGAGCTGGAACCAAGCCAAGGCGAAGACTGCGAAGACCGCAGACTTAGACCTCGTATTGATATTGGCGAAGATACTCAATTTAATGGTCTTGGGTATTCTTAGTTCGTACGAGGTAATGTCGGGCTCGGTTATAGATAAATGTTGGTATTATGTTATGCTACCGGATCGCTACCGGTTCTGATTATGTTATGGCGCTGCCAGATGAATCGGGATTAAGCTCGGAGAAATATTGTAGCAGAATACATGTAGCCTGCTTTGTAGCAAAACTAATTTTGTATGTAAGTAGTAGCCGTAGTTACTACCTAGATACAAAATTCTGCAGTATTGTGGTACTACGTACCGCAGTACACTGTTGTGCATTGTGCGTTGTTGTTGTAATGGACAGTTATATACTTGACATACGTAATCAACTCTTAATAGAAGGTGTATTTAAAATTGCCTAAATAGTTGAATAGGCAATTGATGAAGAACTGGTGTGAATTGTGAAGCACTGTTGTATACCATATGCTAAATTCCTTATTTCATTTACTTTAAATATGTTTCATCTATATGATGGTTCATTCCTCGCTGCCTGACACCCAGAAGTTTAGGGGCTTCGTAAAGAGTATTATGCCTTGATGCCTTCCACATTTTACTTTTTACCTTATTGTTCCCGAGCCAAAGATTAGTTTATAGTAGATTAGTCGAAATGAAACTACCGAAATGTAGCAGTCAGTGTATATCAGCATATGTTTTGTTCAGTGTGCTAAGCATTAGATAGCGTAATGGTTATAATAAATAGCTGCGATAAGGCTTTGGAAGGGCGCCAGCGGACCGCAAGGCAGCAGCTTGCGGCGAGCCAGCGATTGTTCCAGCTACTCTGCTCTAATACGGATGATAAATCTGTACTATTATAAAACTGTAACACGGCTACGTTTGTTCATTACACAGGAGAAATTAATTGAGTACGCCTGTTAAGAGGTTTTCAAAAAACTTTTTTAGACCTTTTTCTTTTTTTAGGACGTTTGATTCGATCGAATGCATTTTAATTAATATTATTCAGATTGCAAGGTTATTTAAAGCTAATGAATGCGGAAGATATTGATTTAATTATAAGTTTCTGAACGTCACCAAACATTAAGAAGGGTCAATCGAATTTGTGTTTCGATTCGGGAATATTCTGAAATTATTCTACAGGGTTTTCAGTGACTAATTCATTCTATACAGATCAAGTATTTATATATATTTGTGTGACAAAAAATAAAACGAGCTTAATTATTGATGATTATCTATTGATGGAATAGCTTAGCGGCAACCTCTATATCCAATATTTTCTGAGAGTTTTGTTGTAATATTTTTATTTAACATTATCAAAACAAATACAGATTTAGTACAGGCCATTTTACGTACGACATAATAACGTATTCTAAAATATCACCTACTTTTTTCTAATTTTATAAAGGCGAAAGGCGTGAAAACGTTTGGACGTTTGTTGCTTTGTTACGCAAAAATTACTAATATGATTTGGTTCAAAATTTGGTACACGGACAGTTTATGACTCGAATAGAACTTATATGATATTGCTTACGATGGGATATAGCATGTTCTGTACCACACGTGCCCCAAGTAGACGGTGCTGCGGGTGAAACCTAGTTTTTATCATATTTCCACCTATAGCCAGATTTCACTTCTATACAAGACTATGTTAGAATAAATGTCAATGCTTGCGTCATAGACAGTATTCCTTGTCACATAAATATTTTCTCCCGACGAGAATCAAACCTGTTCCGGGTCATATTTCCGGCTGTTTGGAGCAATAATAATGCCAACGCTACATTCGCGGCACCGGGCCGTTAATTTGGGTTAAACGATAAACCACCCAAAATTATAGCGATGTTATTTCGTTAAACATAGACCGTACCATTTAATTTTTAAATTGTTTCTATACCAAAGTGCGTTAAGGGTAATTATTTCCCCTTTGTCTATAGCATTTACACTGCAAGAAATTTTAGCCTTTTTTATCTATATTTTTCGTAATTAGAACATCATTATCATATTCTTTTTAGGGTTCAGTACCTAAAGGGTAAAAATGGGACCCTATTATTAAGACACCGCTGTCTTTCTGGCCTTCTGTTTGTCTATCTGTCACCAGACTGTATCTCATGAACCGTGATAACTGGACAGTTGAAATTTTCACAGATGATGTATTTCTGCTGCCGCTATAACAACATAACTATAACAACTAAAAACAGAATAAAAGAAATATTAAGGTGGGGGGTCCCATATAACAAATGTGATTTTTTTATTAAAGATAATTGTACGGAACTTGGCCGATTTTTCCTTCTGCATACGTGTTGTAAAACTGTGTACATATTTCACGCGCAACTTCGCCCATAAATATTTGACTTCGGACGTTCTATTATCACTGTTCACTATTCAGGTGCGTTATTTTCGTGGAACGGCGGCCCCTGACCAATTTTCATAACTTGCGCATTTCCAGCGCATTCAGTGTTTTGTGAAAGGAATCATTTTATTCGGGGTCGAGTTATTTAGTGCGAATGTGTGATGCACCTTTATGTTCGGGGCGGTGTTATGCTCGCTTGCAACCAACCGTGTGCCTTTTGTGTATGAATTTCGTTTAAAATGCGTAAATATTTTCATCACATATATGTTGTATTCGGCTCATCGTCATTCATGATTTTGCCTGATATAATGGTTTTGCTGTTAGTGTTCCGCGTAATGGACTAACGACTATGGACTCTATACAAAAAATCGGTGAATTTTTCGTTTTCATCCATTTTCCTTTTTATGGGATGTTTCTTTACGAGCTTTGTAGAAAAGTGATGATATAAAGTGTAATATAAATATCAGTTACCATATAAATTCTGTAAACACAAGACCTGTAGACAGTCTTCCAAGTCAGTCTACTCGTACTTCCGCACACTGTAAATCCTGATATAGTAGTTATCTTAAAATCTACTATCAAGGTAGGTACAGGTATTCGCATGTGCGCTGTCATCCAAACTCAAAACAAAAGCACTGCTAGTCATAGTCTGTGAAAAGAAAAACCTATACAATGATTGACGACCCATGTGGCGAAGCGGTCACCATATCGGTCGGACACGCAGTGGGTTCCAGGTTCGATCTCCGGCCAGACAGACATCTAAATGAATGAATTTAGATTTCTGTCCAGGGTCTGGGTGTTTGTGTATTCGTCTTTGTGTATTCATGGTACCCACGACAAAGGAGAAAATTTTACTGTGGGCCTATGACTGTAAAAAGCGTTTTTTTAAATGATTAAAATTCCTCACTACTAATATGTAAATAAATTTTTCTTTTCATTTACGACTTAATTCCTCATTATAACAGATATTCTTCAGGGATTTCTAGTTCGTATCCTCGTTTAAGCTAATGAGTAAACTCTATTCTTGGATATAATTTGCATGATATTATATCCAAAAATAGTGTTTATTCACATGTACAGTGCATATGAAGTATTTTATGTATTTGACAGGAATTGTTTTTTCCAAAGAGATACATAGATAGATACATAAAAAATATACTTTATTTGTCTTGTTTCAGCACACCTAATGGCTAACTCACTTTGGGCCGTTATACTTATTATTACGGGACCGTCTACAGGGATTTCGTATTAATTATTTACATAATTTACCGTGTACAATACGGGGGAACCAGCGTTCGTCCTATATATTGAACGTTTTTATTTCCGATCCCGCCTCGAACCGCTCGTAACCTACCAACCTACTTAGAGCGCGGGTCACGCTCCATTCTCGCATGAACACAACTATAACCTCACAATTGCTACAATTCATGCATCTCCCACTTGTGGGAAAATTTTTTTGAGGAGCATTGAAGAAGTATGGTTTTGTAGTTGAAAATTTCTAGGGTGAAGTAGTTCTTGCGTTTCGGTAGAAGGGTATGGTATGGTAGCCGACTGACTTATATGAGGCGACTATCTTAGTCGTCGCGATAACGGAAGACGGGGCGGCCTTCGTGCTAGGGCGACTCTACCATATGTTAGGCAAGAAAAGTAAAATGGCACTTCGTCATAAAGTGACCCTTTACAAAGCTTGCGTTAGGTCCTTTTTAGGAGTCTTTGCACATGTAAAGCTCATTGACAGATATCAGAAGCTTTGTTCGAATCGATTCTTGCGCATGGCTACGGGCTGCAGGGGCAGCCCGTAACCAACCATCCGCAACCATTCTTCCCTCTAGCGAAGGAGGAAGGTTGAGGAACCCGGCAACGGGGACCAAAGCCATCCTCTCCTTCCAACCCAGTCTTTTTGTCCCGGCTGAGCTTCAGGCTCGGCACAAAAATCCGGTAAAGCTGTAAAGGCCAACAACACAGTTCGAAAAAAAAGCGTGCAGCCGGTGTTCATCGATTTAAAACACATTATCACGTCAAAAATTTCATGGCTTACACATTTTTATGGCTTATGTTTCCATTACAAGGCCTGGTTTCTAAGGAATTGCAATGATATATGAGGAATTATTTTTAGTAACTTTTTCTTAAACGCTTTGATCTTATCTAGAAATACAACAAATGACAAGTGATAATGCTGTAAGCAGTTTCATAAAGAACAAACAGTATAACCCATTGGTCGAAGATACGTTGCCACTTCAGACTGATATAGTATGCCTAAAAAAGGTGAATCTGGCTCACTTTCATATGAGGCCATTTCCTTCATGTGTGGAATGTATGCTCGTTTGCTACTTCAAAAGTATAAAGAAAATATCTAAGGTCTATTTTGATGTGAGAGAACCACTTTGTAACTGATAGCACTATATGTTAACTGTCCACAACACCTTTAAATGATTTTTTGCCGTATAAGAAGAGTCGCTGGGCCACATGAGACGTTATGGCTTAATCAATATGTGTTTGCTTTTCCATCACCACTTAACATCGATGGACCATTTACTACTTTTAAAACAAAACTGCGTCTCGATACCGATCTACGCAAGTAACGGCCGTTTCCCCGCGCAGTACATCACTGATGCGCAGATCACCGATAGCAGCGCGGGAACAATGCGCGCCATCGGGGGAAACAGGGGAACTCGTGTTACGAGGCTTTATCGCTGCTTTATTGGAGTGCGGACGAATGTTTCTTGATTTGGTATGCGATAGTTGGTCCCGATGTTTAGATATCACGGTTACTTTTTTATTGGTTAGTGCTACCGTGTGCATTACATTTTACGCTGAAGCAGTTGATATTAGCATAGTACTCTGTGTTACTCTCTGTATGGGTTTTTTGTGAGATAATCTCGTCATAATCAACTCATCCATGTCCAAGATCACAGACAAACAAACAAGTTGTCATGGTGTATAGGTAAAAAGAGCACTGAGAAACAACGAACATTTTTTTATAATATCCTAATAGCAAATGACTATGCACTCAATGTAATAATAAGTGGTCACAGCAGTCCGTAAACATTGTAACTAACTTCAAATAAGATTTGAGTTCCATCACAGGTGTGAAGCTGCCCGTAAAAACCAAGTTAGAACGCCTCGGATAAATATGTTTCTCTCATCACACTCTTCAAAACAAGGTAGTGGCGCTTAACACAGCAGTCTTAGGTGTGGCAGTGGTATCGCCGAATTTAAATCCGAGTTCTACCACCTTTAATGGTTCAAGACTATATAGAACATTATTTAAAACCTTTTCATATTTTGCAAGAAAATTGTTACCATTGCTTTCATCTACGTCGAGCATGATATTTATTACAGCATTAAAGCAATACTTGTTGCATGTCAAAACAATTTTAATCAAATCTGACTAAGTAATTAGATTTTCGATTTATGTGACTTCGTCGTCTTTAACACAGTAAACGATCGCAGTATGCAAAATAATGCCTGTTGAATGTATTGCAGCGGACCGGTCCGTTAGTCCAGCTCTGAATCGAATGTTTGAATTTGAATAAACTTTATTAAACCGTTCATTTCCATAGGCTTCCTCACGCAGTCGTTAGGAATTTACCTAGTCTCATGCAAATGGACATGAAGGTTTTAACAGGAAGTGGCGGTCTGTCTTCCTTACTGCTCCGGGCGTTGACGTGCAGGGATTTATGTAAGTCGCACTGCAGGCTATTGTTTCCCTGTAAGCGGAGAAACGACGAGCCAGCGATGTTCTCGTCCGAAGAATCTCAGAAAAGCTCATAAGTAATAGTTCACATATTTTATCACGAAAGTTATAATTCAAAAAGAAAGGTAATCATTTCGATGACTAATTAGCATAAATAAAATAAAAATAAGCATAATTAATGTTAAAGTATTTTTATACGATTAATTATATGTACAATTAGGTATACTTGTAAGTTGTGATAAATAATCAGTCACTCCGAAATTGAGATGTTACAGAAGTAACAATGACTATCTAGTACATCATACTAAGCCACGTCATAAATAATAAAATTCATAAGGCCACGACATTCAGTGGACATATATTAATATGGCAAAGAAGAAATACAGTACCATCAAAGTCGTAGAGGTATATTATAAGTAATGTAAAAAAATCTGTGATTTATGTTGTGGCAATGACTCGGTTATGTTCAAACTATGTTATACTACCTTAATTAGATTGCACGAGTTCATATGTTTTTGGACAATAGATACTCTCTCCATGCTTATAGTTACACCATTACCTAAATACATTTCGCACCTCAGAAAGTATCTTTGTTTGCGCGTACGAGCCATAGATCAGTATTACGATTATTATGATAATTCTCTTTACTGTAAACAGTGTGCAGTGGGAATGGTTCGCGATGACGTCCTTGATATATCGCGGTCGCAGCGGGGTCCGGCTGCTCCATGGTAGTTATTATGCGTTCTAGCTTCTATACTAAACGCGACACGAATTTTGCGACGCTTTTGAATCCGTAACTCGAGGGAAAGGTGTTGATATCATGCTATACCTTTGTGGACACTGGTTACTGTAGCGAGGAATTAAATATTTTATTTTATTTTCCTTATTTAAGTCAGTTCTTGGAAAATCATGATTTTTGACGTGCTTATAAAATCTGTTAATACACAATATCCCTATACATCAAATCAAGTTTCCTACTTAGAATAGTACTACTTTTTGCTTATTTATTTATGTAAGGCTCACAAACGCAGAAAACTATGTATCGATTAATTAGACAGTTAAGACGATCTACTGTTAGGCATAACTTTTTTATTACTTACGATTACATTATGCTTAATGTTGCCACGCTGCAAGTAACGGTGTACATTTTACACGTGCACACGGTATATGTGAAATGTAGTTTTTTAGCTGTAAAATGTAGTTTTTTTCACGGTATCGTCCTTAAATAGCACCACTCCCTCTCTTCCCCCGGATGACATAAACAGGCGCGGCCTATGTCCAGCAGATCTCAAACGTCTGAGGAATGAATGTTACATATCTGCTCGTGATTACAATTATTCACTAGCTGCTACTTAATAAAAAAGTAATAAATTATCTTGCTTAAAATTCAATCAAACAGAACCATACACATACACTATGTAATTACAGATATCTTATCTAAAATATCAATAAATTGCTTAGAGCATTTTGTACAGCAGCTTATATATGTTAATACTTCAATATTTTTCCCGGTAACGAGAATAGCCGTTGTATTAATTAAGGCTCGTGTCATACACGGTAACGTGAACCGGAACGGGGAGGCAATTTATTATTTTTATCAAAATGCCACAGTATTATCATATAAATGTTGTTCTGATCATTCCGAGGGATTTCGCTATCTCCTGTTTACAATATAGATAGGTGTTACAAAGTAGGAATAGATGTTAGGTTCTATCAGAAATGACAGAATGTTGCTACATCAACCGATGTTTCTCAGTGTAAGAAGGGTTAATTCACGGCGTTGGACAAGTGCGAACTGGTAGATAGCAAAGGGCACGTGTAAATACACGATGGGAATTTATTGTTATGAGGGATTAAATAATCCCTCATAACAATAAATTCCCATCTAAGAGGAACTATAGATGCATTGTTACCCCTAGGGACTAATTTGAAACTCCTCATCATGTGCCTCAATTTTCCTTCATCCTCCAAACTAGAACCTAACAACGTTTACTTCGTTGTCCAAACCAGAATACAAATTCTGCTATCATATAGGAATGATACCTATCATTCCATCATTACTCTTTATGACCTTTATGACCTTTATGACTTTATGACCTGTCTGCGGCGGCACCTGCCGCCGCAGACAGGTCATAAAGGTCATAAAGAGTTCAACACTAGCTGACACTTCTACTAGACATACGTTCTGTGGTAGGTGCGTATGTAGATATTTGGTGTCGTGGTATAATGGATGCAGGCGCAGCGCGGTGCCCCGCTGCGCTCAGGAACGGATTTACGCCTTCCAGAGATTAAGTTTCTTGTGTAGGAATCTACTGGACGCGTACCGTGAAATTGTCGGAAATACATACATATATCTTGACCAGAATTACAATTACTTTTCTTAATGCAAATTAGGATAGCAGTCAGATTTCACTTCGAGTGTAAAGTGGGTGATTATGAAGCTGATAAGCTAAATGTTCGTGAGCTTGTGCTGCTGATGCAAGCCATTTGGTGATAAGTATGAGTAGTTTTCGACTTTATTGACTAAACCATGGTCATTCCACGAAAGTCAATTTGTAGAACCGGTCTTAAAAATGTACGGTTTTTGTTTGTCGCAGACTGTGGCCATATTATATTCTACACTTTATGACTAATTTTATGACACCGTTGTAAGTGTTTAAATACGGTTGCGTTCAATACACTATGGACAAAGATGTTATAATGGAGCAAATTCAGCATTTTCAAACAATAATCTAGTATTTTCCCTTTATTTTTTTTTTGTTCTCGAGGTGGAAACCTTCAAACGGTACCTGATGCCGTGGGAGCGACGCCAGGTTATGTGGGATTTCTACCGCACTAAAACCCCCTCCGATGGTTGTCCTCGGCGGCTCAAAGAAGACTCCGGGAGCTCCGATGGAACGCAACCGAAGTCTTCTGAGCGTGTTGCCACATCGGTCTTCACCCAGATGAGCGGCTGGGCCCATTGCAGCGTCTGGTCTTTACGACAATATGCGAACATACATACCGCCGTCCTTCTCGGGGTCGCCTGGCTGAACTCTTGCCGCCCGCAACCCTGGAAGCCCCTTTTAGTCGCCTCTTACGACAGGCAGGGGATACCGTAGCCCTGTTCTAATCCCGGAACTACAAGGACAAACACACATACATC
>DWTU01000348.1:0-18204 GCA_018251515.1 Cecropterus confusis | reverse complement strand
GCAAAATAAGTGACTTTTCTGGTTGATTTTTTCACCTTGTGTTCGAAAAGCCCAAATATTTTATGGACCCCTATTTTTTTTTTTTCAAAATAAAATATAGCCTATGTTACTTGTGTATAATGAAGCTTTCGAATGGTGAAAGAATTTTTAAATAGGTCTAGTAGTTTTTGAGCCTATTAATTATAAACAAACAAAGTTTTCCTCTTTATAATATTAGTGTAGACAGAACTAAAACATAACTACTCTAAATTAACAAATTTGAATAATTTTGTCACAATGTTTTTTTATGTTGTCATTTAATTTTTTTAAGTATTCTACAAGATTGATGTGGCAAACAAGTACACAGACCATCTGATGGTAAGTGGGCGCTGTCGCCGATGGTCCTAGGTGTATCCTAATATATCTATATTACATCTATACACATTTTGGAACACCTGAAGGCCAATACAGATGCATTTATAGTAAGTGCTGAATCAATATGCCTCATACAAGATAAATTAACTTTGAAATTTCCACACAATTCAAAGCATACAATAGCGCTAATATTGTAGGTATAGGCTAGAAGTAGGTTCAAAAACAGATATTATATTGACTTAAATTAATATGTTTAATTACTTTTGTTACATTTTTTTATTAATATGTGCTGTTTTGTTATGTTACACGTTGATACAAATTCTCTTTGTCACCCAAGGTTGATTGGCTGAGAACCCCAGCATGCATTAAGTTCGCCCATTTGTACTTTAACTATTTCTAAGATGTGTTTCGATAAATATGCAAATAGATTATTATATAAGACAGCCGCGAATGCCATGTTTTACTACTTCGAAAGTTCCAATCAGATACCAACCACAAGTATCTGGTGAGGGCAGAGCGCTGGCCCCGTCCTGCAGCTTGAAGATATCCTCGCCGAGGCACGGCTTCGGAGATCGACACATTGTACACTAGAATTGTAAAAAAATAAACATCGTAAAAGTATAAGAAAATAACATTAACAATTTAAGCGTAACACATGTTATGCGGGGCAGAGTATAGCCCGTAAGCAGAGCATCCACGGGTCTTGAGTTAGATATTCATTTATCAGAAATCATGGAATATTGATGATTTTTTATTTCTGTATTGACTGTAAGTATTATTTGTACTGTACATTTATGTATACAAAAAAATAGAACAATATAAATATACAGGCTGGTAAGCAAGCTATTAATATAGTGTTTAATATGTAAAACATGTATTGAATAAGTAAGCCAATTTGTTGTATAAAATATACATGTTATAAAGTATCAAATACAATGTATATATCTAGAATTTTAATTCAATTCAGATCATTTATTTATGTATGTTCATTAAATATTATCATTACTTAATCCACAAATAAATTAAAAGTAGATTGAGTGTATAAGTTATGATAACAGCAAACACACTCCAAATGTAGTGCCATCATCAATTTGAAATACAACTACTTTTCTAAAAAAAACCAATGTGTTGGTTTCATTCACAAGGTTAGTAAAATGTTATTGTTATTTTATATCAGTGCAATTTTTATTATAGAACCAATTAAGTCGTAACCAACTTTGATTAAAAAGTGTAAAATAAGTTTAATAGAATTCACTTATTAATAATAAACATTATTACAATATTGATAAACATAATACTACAACTGTTACTGAGGGATTAATCAGTTTGCATCTAAAGTAAATAATTACATAAGCAATAATATTATAAATGAATGTTTTAATAGCACAAATCCCAGTGCAAATTGCCAATTAAGCTTGTATACTAACACAACAAAAACATAAATCTAGCATCCTTATAGTATAATACGATTATGTGGGAAACATATAACAATACCTTTCGTGAGAGTGGGAAGTTTTCATAGGTGCACACCTCACAGCTCCATTTGGGATTTTCGGTAGAGGGTGCTGAACTCGCTGTCATCTGCTAAACACAATATAAATACTTAGTAATATCCTATTAAAATTGTTTGTATATAGATAACACTTTACAGCTTGGGTTATATGATAGTAAAGCCATTATTCTACTACACAGTGATGGAAAATACCATTTACAGAATGATCCTTAGCCAAAAGACTTTTTTACATTATTTTTTTAATACTATATTTTCATAATTTGACCGGAGAGGTACCACAACCACAGCTGTTTGTAGCATGAAGCAATTCCTGTGTTTCGGTGGAAGGGTGTGGTTGCCAGCTCACAGTACTATAAGGTAACTGTCTTAGTCTTTGGGAGTAACAATGCATCTGTGATTGATTTCAGATAGAATCCCTGTTCTGTATAAAGTTGCTTACAGATGTCCATGGGCAGCAGTGGCTACTTACCATAAGATGGACTGCATACTCGTTTCTTACTTCAGACTATAGTACAGTATGAAGGATCAGTGTGAATCAATAAATATTTACTTCATTATACTATGTAGAAATTAGATACTTAAGTTGTGAGGAACACACTTGGAGTGAAAATGTGGTATTTTCATAATTCATAATAGACAAGTATATCTACCATATAGTTGTTCTTGTGACGGTCACAAGAACAACTATATGGTAGATCTTTCACAGATCAAATAGCACTGAGCTAACGCAAGAGGACACTTGATGTTAAATGGCTACTGCTGCACATGGACATCTGTAATCCACTCCAAATAGAACAAGGGTTCTACCTGAGGCAGACAATACAGGTATTATTATCTCGAAGACTATGATCGTTGCCTCATATGCGTACTAAACCAACTTCCACACATTAAGAGTACAGGCATTCTTGTCATAAAGTCTAATGAAATTACCATTAAATTCTAATTTCACACGTTAATGTTTATTGATGTTGCTACTGCAAAGGCAATCATGATAAATTGTATTCAATATCCAATATTAATTTGTAGATGTCTTGTCATTAAATGTAGATATTGGAGATTGATAGATTTTTCATGAAAACAATGAGTAACCACTCAGGATAACCCACTTGACATAATACCAACTAGTAAATCTGAATGCTAATAATTTATATTTCGAGGTTATCTTTGTTTTTGGGAAATTTCAGCAATTAAGATTAAACATCTGGTTTGTAGTGCAAGAGCAGTGATAGCCGAATGGTTGAAACTCGTCCTCTCAATCGAGGGTACCGAGATTCGAATCCCAGGCACGCACCACTGATTTTTCTAAAATTATGTGCGTATTAGAAGTTAATTATCACTGCTTTACGGTGAAGGAAAACATCGTGAGGAAACCTACACATGAGAGTTCTTTAAAAAAGGTCTCAAAGGTGTGTGAAGTCTACCAATTCACACTTGGCCAGCGCGGTGGCCTATGGCCTGAAGCTCTCTCAATCTGAGAGACGACCCGTGCCCAGCAGTGGGACAATAATGGGTTGACGGTTGTACTGCATCACAATGACCTTTATTTTGCCAGGAGGAAACTAGATTTTTCCTATAATGAGAAATAATATGTGGAGCAAAGCTCTGGTTGCAGTTTGAATTACATTTCACATTTAATAAACTGTAAGGCATGGGAAATTAAATATACATCGATTGATATGAAGAGTGATTGACTTTAGTTAAAACCTTAGAACAATAATGTGTGAATTTGGTCCTATGTTATTTACGTTAACCTTATGTTCAGAAAGTGTGCAATGTTTCCATAAACACATTGGATTATTTAGTAGTACTATGGGTTTTGTCACATATTGCTTAATATGATAAGATTCTACATTCTTTTTTTTTGTTTCTGAAGACAAAAAATATGTAAATATATTTTGTTTTCCAAGTTGCCTTGTTACTATTGTATATGGAACAAATTCAATGCAGTCACAAAGATATGTTTGGCCTGTGTTGTTCATGTTAGCCTACAGTGTACAGTACATGATGTGATGGTGAGTGGTGGCGTGTGTTGCGTGGTCACCTGCGCGGCGTGCGTGTGTGTGGTGTTGGTGGAGGCGTCGAGCGCGGTGCACGCGGCGCCCGCCAGCCCCGCCGCCGCCGCGCCCACCGAGGGACTCTTCTTGCTGCCATCGCTCGCAGCCTCCTCGCTCATCGTACCATGCACTATAACATGTGTCCCGCGCGGTACTTCACACGCTCGCTGCACCGCTATGACGTTCTCATCGTCCGATGTTCTTTCCTTAATCTTATTTACACAGGTGTACTCGACCTCCGCGCGCTCGCGACACCGAACGTTCCGATACTGTGTCTCACCTAAAAATAAAATATTATCTGTTCAGCGCGAGGGTGATCGAACGTCGCGCTGACCGTCTTAATCTACTTACGCGTCCGACGTCGCAAGAAGTGCAACGATAAGCAAATTTCACTGGTCCGATTCTTATTGGAATGTTTGACAGATGGCTAAACGAGCCCGAGCCGTTCCGCGCATCGGCGGTCGCACGACGCGACACTCGGCAATCTTGGCATCGCTCGTCTACGATTTTTGGCGTCGTTACACAACGTAAAACTGCATCGAAGCATCGATGGCCTAAGGTCAAGAACGAGAACTCAAGCGATACGAGTCACTCACTCTATCACAGAAATAGTGCCCGTTGTTCCGTGCGACGATTGATGAATACGATTACCCAGGCGAAAACTGCATTTAATTACTGAAATATGTACATAAGAGACGGGCGAAAAAAACTGGGGGCGACGGGACAAAAACTCAGAAGAAACAACGGAGATGAAGGCAATTAAGTTTATACGGTATTTTGACAAATAAATTTGTGTCAGCCCGAAACAAGGGGCAGCAACATTTCATGCATCAATGAAATGAGAACTTTGTAATCCTTCATTGGTAAATATTGCGTATCCCAGGATTTTCTGACCAATGACAAAAAGGCACACAAGGTAATTGACCAATCAATTTTAGCCCTTATATAAATATTTTCAAAATGGCCTCTTTACTTTGCAGATAAACGTTCCGTTTCAAGCAGTAATTATATGGGAACAGTAAAAATTTATAATTTATACACCAAGTTTTACATTTTTTGATATCGTATCATTTCAGAACAAATAACAATAAAATCTAGCGAATGACAAAATTATTTTTATATTTTTTGGTTGTTAACATCTTATAATAAATACAACGTCGTATGGTATTTAATTATTTTATTTAAACTTGAAAAACTTAAAAGATAAAGTATGGTTAAATGTTGTTTGCAAAAGATAGGTACAGAATCACGGGTAAACCCATTTAAAAAAATAGTTATTTCGCCAGTAGCTTTCTGTCTCTGGCGCACCTGAAAAAGTTTTAAACTAAGCGTTTTGGCTGCAAATTGCAACCCTACTTGGTACTGATGATAATGTACTTAACTTGTTAGGGGTTGCTTGAGCCGGAGTCTCGTTGGTAACTATGATAGTTATGTCTTTATTGTTCTGTGCTCATCATATAACTGCAAAATGCCAAAAAGTCGATAGCGTATTGATAGTTCCCTATGATTACTACAATTTAATTCCTAACTACAGAAAAACATGATTGAGTTTTTACCTTCTTATTTCGTTGTATATTATAATATCTTCAGAGGAATATCCCTCGTCATTTTTCTGATATTTGTACCAACTAAGATCAAGATTTATAGTACCTAGGAAATCTCTCTGAAGCTGTTCGGTTATATTTCTTAAATTCGTAATACATATAATCCCCTATTATATGTATTATATATACAGTGGAAAGCTGGCAAAGCTGTTAAAGTGGAAAATGGTCTTATAGTAAGGAAAAAAGGGAAAATAGATCGAAGGGTGAATGGATTCTTAAGTGTTCCTTTTGAAATATTACTGTTAAGATGAATGCACTTCAATTCTTGTATTAAGATTTTAGTTCTAGTATGCTGTTGGTCATCCAGTGCTTCAGACTCCTCAGAGTAAACATTACTCATTCCCTTTGGTTGGTACTGGTACAAAAAATAAATTGTACGTCAATTCATAAATACGGAAAAGTGTTGCCGTAATTGTACAATTTTTAAATTCCAAATTTTAAAGGATATCGTTAAAGGAAAATTACAACAGGAACAACGGTACCATAAAAAGCATTAATAAGTAAATCATAAATATTCCATGAATTTATGTATAGTCAATAACGGTTACTATAATTATTATGACTTAATTCTAGTAAGAGATAGAAACTATAATTAAGCAATATTCGATCAGTGATATTTTTTGCATGAGATAGTTTTTGCACAGCAGATTTAAACAAATCAACAATATGTTTCAGATATAGAAGTCTATTATTGAATAGCTAAAATTTTAAAGTCGCAATATAGCATAGCAATTCTTTTTACAAACTAATTAAAAACGTGTATTTTAGTAATATTTCTGTTTATATAAGTATTTTATAAATCCATGGAAATATTTCACTAGTTTCAAAATAAAAGGATGGTTACTATTTTATTAAATTTGTAGCCATTTTTCAATGTCGAGTAGCAAAATTTTTTTTTGCACTTTAACTGTCAAAATTTGCAACCATAAATGTCGTAGGGAAAGTCAATGGCAACATTGGTCTCAGATTTGTGTGCGCCGGCATCGCACGTGAACGTGTCGCAAAAATCTCAATAAATTAGTGAAATCACCATGTCTGACGAATATTTTTACGGTATGTATTAAACTTTTACTCGTGAGCCACATGATTGTAATATTATTTGCTTCTCTACTATTGTACTTTGCCCACGAAATATCGGTGAATATAGCGTTAGCTTTGACACCCGGCTCCTTCGCCATTTTATATCGCAATATAATTTCGTCATTAACACTCGATTGCTATCCAAGTTCGTATAATACTGAGCATATCTTATCTCTTACATGTTGTCGTAAAGCTGTTTATATTTGTAGTAGAACACAAAACACCTTGCCGCCATTTTCATCGTACTACAACGAAACCTTGCATGTTACAGTCGAGATGGTCGAAGAAGGGCGTTATACGTCGTTTGAGTCATTAGCTTGTTATAGTGCGATAATTCTTATCGATCGATCAATCAGTTGGGCGCGGTGTGTTGCGAATATGCGTTGTGCGAAGTCGGTGTCGGCGAGGCGGGTAATTTGAAAGTATGGCGTCCAAGCGTCTGTAGTTGGTAACCGTCGGTTCAGTCCCCGGCGTTGTTGTTGTGTGCGCGTGCCGCTTAGTTGTTTACGTGACGTTTTCATTCGATGTGCACAGTGGTGAGAGTTGTTTATCGGTGAATTAAAGATGTGTGTCGGCGTCTTTCAGGTGTCACACTCTCGACGTCACACCCCACGGAGACGTGGGACCCCGAGGCGAAGGCGGAGTACCCCCGCAGCAATAAGCTGTTAATCCGCCAAGCGTTGCTCGGACCCGATGCCAAGCCCGATGAACTCAACGTCGTCCAGGTGAGATGATGCCACTTTCTATTTTAACACTTCCTTAGATACTTTCAATAAGATAATCAAGTGGCGAATAATGTGGATTTTCTGCATGAGAAGTTCTCGCGTCTAAATATTAGTCATTAGTAGTTTGAATTGTGAGCAAGCCTTGTATACCAAATTGATCAAGTCTATAGACTCTGTAGTATATATTTACGTAAAAAGTATAACCTCAAATTTGCTTTCCTCATGCTAAGTCATTGTTATGAGTAATTTAATTGTACTGAGTAACAAACCATGTGAATGTATAAAGCGAATTATACAGAATATGCATAAATTAAACTTATATTTTTTATACAAGTGCTAACAAAAACTTAAGTGAAAAAGAAAAAATATTCTTATACATAGATCAATTTTATTGCCAAATGTGTTTACATTTTGTACTTACATGTTGTTTGTATTTTGCTTTACATAATAGAATCAATGTGATGATATAACACCAGTGTTAAGTTGAATGGTTTGCAACATTGTTTTAATGTTGCATTCTCTATCTCATGATTGTTTGAGGCATTTGTCTGATTGATATTTTTATAAATAACTTCATAAGCACCGCAAGTATATTATACGATAACTTTTCTGTTGACTAAAAAGCAATAAAATAATATCCAGGTGGAGACAATGTGCCTTCAGGACTCAATTAAGATCCCAGTGGCCATCCTGAAGGTCGGGGAGACGAGGCATGCACGCCTCGACATTGAGTTCCCTGATGCACCCGTCACCTTCACTCTTGTACAGGTAAATGTTAATGAAATGTCATTTATTAAAGGTGTAGCTTTAGAATTTTTAAGCATTATATGAGTTAGTATAAACCATCTTTTAAGATTTGTATGCTATTTTTCAAATTTGTTTCTCTCAGAAAATTTGATCTTATCCAAATTAGTTTTAGATGACCATTTAACTAACAAATATGTTTCTACGTTCCTTTTTTGAGGTATATTAAAAATATATTTTCCAGCTAACATGATGATAAAACCACCAATGTGTAATTGATGGGTGTGTTATATCGTTTTGATGTTTCACTTCCCACTCATGATATCTTGAGGCATTTGTCTGATTACTATTCAACATAACATACAATTTCTCAATTTCAAACATCAGAAAAGTTATTAAAATTGCTGTTTATAGGGCTCAGGGCCGGTGCATTTGATCGGTCAGCATCTACTTGGTGCTTTGGTGGAGGAATTTGAAGATTTGGAAGAGATGGAGGAGGAGATGCTTGATGAAGAGGAGGGTGATGACTCCCAGTTCAAGGTCAGTACGAAACTTACCATAATTTTTGAAGTTAATGTTAAAAATGAAGAATATAGTGATGTAAAGAAAAAGTCATAAATAGAAATGGTAACAGTTTTGCTAACAATTTCCATGTCCAGCTCCTTGTGAATGAACATGCAGCGTATATGATATAATTTTGAAAATACGTAAATGATGGTTACTATCACTATGGATGCAACTATTTTGTATGTTTAAGGTAATAATTTTAAAGAGTAATAATATAATATAAGAACCTACAAAAACTACCACAAACTTGTGATTACAGATCACAGGTTGTTGTATTTGGTTTACAGTAATAACTATGTATAATAATCTATTAGCAATCAGATATACGCATATGAAAATTGTGCAGTTGCATCATAAACTGTTGTTCTGAATATAGGTCAGACCAATGTTATTGAAATAATATTGGAATACCATGATTTCGATTCAATTTATTATTGAGCTTGCACATATATTTCATTGTGAAATCAAGGTTATATGCATAATGATTCATCTTTTCAGTGTCCTGATTATTTTTATCAATGCAGTTTTATTTTGATAATATACTTTTGATAAACTCAGTAGATAACTAAATTTGCAGGAAGATGAGAATAAAAGGAAAGCGTCAGCAGGCAAGCGCAAGACGAATGAGGTACTGAAAACCTTCAACTAATAAATTAAGTGAAATGAATGGAACACCTAGACATCTAACAGAGGGAAAAGGGCTCTTATGCCTAATTCTGCCAAACTATGACAGTTGCTTGCTTCGTGAAAAGCTAAGTTTGCAACAACTAAATACACCAAAATTTACAAAACCATAATTTCGGCTGTCATTTTTTAGTATAACTGGGCTTTTATGCAATAAATTGCTCATCAAAAATTTTTAAATTGATAAAGTAATGTAGAAGTCTTAAATTGGCTGGTGGTTTTCTGTACTCATTCTTATTCCCTTTACCTTCTGATAGCTTGATTTTAGATACACATTATAAGTAGTTTTTATTTGCATTATCATTAAAAGCTAGTCAAATTGTGTTTTTAGACTTTTGTACTTTTCCAGTAAGTCACTAAAAGTCAGGACCAATTATGCACTTAGACATTTTTTGGTTATGCTTAAAGTTTGATAAAGTATTGTCGTATTACAATTTCAACGTTTGAAACAGGACGAGGATGATGAAGAGGGCGAGCCCAAGGGCAAGAAGCCGAAGATTTCAAACAATGCCAAAGGCAAGGCCGCGTCGCCCAAGAAGAATGCCAAGAAGTGAAGAGCCGACGCCGCCGCTCCGACCGCCCGCAAGACTGACTCCTCTAACGGTTTAGGTAATGCTTACCTAGTGTAATGTTTAGGTAACGCTTACCTAGTGTAATGTTCCGAGCTCGCTGGCTCCGCGGCGCGGGCGGTCCACGGGCGCATCTCTTAGTTGTACGACATAGTGTGGTAATTCAGTCTAGGTTAGCGTTGTATCGACTCGGGCGTGAGTGAGAGAGTGGACGTGTGCGTATATGTTCGTGATAAGTTTCTACCGGTCGAGGTATCTGCAACCGTTGATCCGATCCTGCGTGGTAACTGAAGATCGAGTGTGACTTTTTTTCATTTTTTCTGAACTTAAATTTTTTCCATTCCTTACTGTGGTATAGTGTTATTGATGGCAAATTTATGATAAGTTTTAAATTCACACAGATGTATTTTTAAGTTAAGACGTAAGCATAATCAGTGTATGTTAAGACATTGATCATTTTGTATTGAGTAGCTGCCTGTCGACAACATGTATTGAATTGCTAACGATTTCTCATTTCAGAATGAAAACTGATAATCTTATTATAGTTTGTTTGTACATATACATAAAACATAAGAACGGTAATAATAAAATAAAACCATTTCTAAACATACTATGTTTTTTTTATTCCTGCTACTTCTGTGATTTCACCTGCATGAATATTCAGACAAGAAAATTTACCTTCTCAACTGGGGGAACAAAATATTAATAAATTCAATATAACCATGACTAGCAATGGCATTTTAAATTAATAAATCCATGTTAAGTCTATAAGTGAGTGACACTTATACACTATCCCCATGTGTCCAACAATAAATTTAATGCTTGCCTTCATTTAAGTATTCGTTAGAATATATATGGGTACAAGTCAATTTATTTGAATAGTTTATTAATATATACAAATAATGAGGTTTCAGATATAAACTCAATTCAATAAAAATCTTAATTAGGTATTCTGCGCATTGTATAGGAGGATAAAAGTACTGTATGTAAAAAAAATAGCATTGTAAGTGCTTCATCACATTGCGGGCACGGCGACCTAGCGATTCGTATTAACATTGACCCCCAGGAGATTGTGTTTGTTAGTTCATAATACAAATACAGTTTGTTGCTGCTCTCGCCCGCGTGTTGTATGTATAAGTGTTCACACTTACATATATTGCCAAAAGTATAATAATTTCGTGATCGCGTCCGCAATTTCACTGTAAACAAACACTGCATTGGGTATGCACATCTTTTAAGCTTGTCTCACATGGTGATGAATAATGTATTTCTTGTCAAATGGTCATTTCCTTTTAGGGAAAAAACAAATCCGATGTAAAGTACATCAGGTTAATAACTGGGAGACGAACTATATAATGCAAGCTTATTATCCCGAGAATAATAGGCATAATTTGAATTGTGAAGCGTGGATGCAGTATCATTTTTTGTTGATGTTTACAATATTAAGAACTAGTTGAAACATGTTCAATTAATTCAGTGTTATGGTTCTATCATTACTGATTCCTGTTCACTTCTTATCTCCTGTTAAGTAAGGCCTGTAGTATTCTATTCCTTTCTCTTTGAATGTTATTAGAGTCCTCAATAGCTTGCACCAACTTTTCAAATTTATCCTTTTCTCTGAAGTCACAGGCATTTTGCACAGATCTTTTAATTGTAGTCAGTGTTGCATTGTCTATATCGTATAAGTGATTGCATTGTTGATCTCTAATGCTTTTGGGCTCATTGAATATTTGTTCAAAATAAGTATAATATGGCCAGTTATTGCCTTTGCCCGTTAGTCGTTTCTTCTCCATCAGCCTTATATATGTCTGTTTTAAGTTTCTGAACTTCTTATCACATTCATCTGATGATAGTCCTATCTTTGGACCAATCACTCTCCATAATGTTTTCTTTTTCACAAATGGATTTCTAAATTTTTCCTTATGTTCCAAGTAATAAGTAAGAAGTTGTTTAATGTAGTCCTGATCTTCAGGCTTGTAAATATATTTTGGTATACCATCATCTATAGTACTATATCTTGGATTTTCATATATCAGTTCAAAGTCCTTGTAGTATCGCCATTTTGTTATTGACCCTCCAGCATCTGCTCGCATCTTCAAACGAATATACGTCTGTTTTAGGTTTCTGAATTTTCTATCACAGTTATTAGGGCTTTCTCCGACTACACTTGATATTTCCTTCCATAGTTCTTTCTTTTGAAATTTTGGATTTCTAAATTTGTGTGCTATTTGAGCATATGCATCAATTAGCAGTTTTATTTTAGTCCGATTCCAGGGCCCTATATTAGGATTGTAATTGTAAAATATTCTTTCAAAGTAGTGATGGTATGGCCATTTTATTATTTTGCCAGTCTCTCGACTCCTGTGTAACCAGTTAAAGTAAGTTCTTTTTAAATTTTTGAACTTGTGATAGCAGTTATATTCAGTTGTTCCCAGTTCAGTGGCTATATCTTTCCATACTTCTTTTTGTAGGCAGTCTGTGCTGCGGAACCTGTTTATATTATCAATGTAAAGATTCAGCAGCCTTCTAATCTTAGTGTCTTCCCAAGGCTCCAGCATAGAAGGTGAAAGTGACTTACAGTCCACGAACACCTCTTCACACAAGTTGTAGTGAACCCATTTTATATCTTTGCCTAATCTTTTTTTCTTTAAAAGCCTGATATAAGTGCGCCTTAGGTTCCTGTACTTCTTATCACACTCCTCTGCATTGGAACCAATGATGGCGGCTATTTCTTCCCACAGTGATTTGTCATGATTGGTTATTCTGAATCTATTTTCCAGGCACAATGTGAGAAGTGATTTAATTTTGTTTCTATCCCAAAAATTATCCTCCTCCTTGGGCAGCTGGGAAATCTCCTTCTCACAATGTTCTGAAGTGTCCTCCCTAAGTGTAAGTGGTGCATCATTTATCTGGATGTACTGCCTATCGTCTGATGTGTCTACTATGTATCTGGTTTCTTGGCCAGCAACTGGAATAAGAAAATAATGCCTTTTCATATTCTATTTATTTTATGTTCCATAATTATAAGATCATAGAAGTCATTTTTTTTATTATACAAGTAACAAACATATTTTCCACCTGATGGGAACCGGCCACTTCCATCCATGGACATTATGTAATAACTCTAGATTATATCAATCTTATTTGAAGTGCTACTTCTGACGACTAAATTTTAGTAACTAGTAAGATATGTCTCCTGTACACACTTCAAATGAAAACAACAGTACTAAACTGTTTTTATTGAACATAAACAGGATCCTATGTTGCTACAAAATATTTGGTAAATCACTTACTTTGGGGATTCTGTATTGTGAAGTTGTTGCTGCTAAATATAACGTTGCTTTGATCTTCTCTCACTACAAACCAGTAGCTTTGGTTATGGGGATTATTCACTTCCATTATAACTCAAATTTTCGTTTGCAAGATAATAATCTGTAGTAATTTACTTTATGTGTAATAATTACTTTAATTTTATATCCCTGAAAATTGAAATTAGTTTCGTCACATGAAAATAAATCTTTCACAAATATAATAAATAAGCGTAATATATATTGTACTTTGCTTTGCACTGTTTTGACATTTATACAGGGCTTGCAACATTACAATTCCATAAAAAAAAAACTGATAATTCGCAACAAAATTAATGGTTTACATAGTTATAATAAGTTAATTTTTTTAATATCATTATATACAGGAAGATGGGGCAAATAATATGAACGAATTAAATCAATTTTGTCACATGTTCATATCGTATTCAAATAATAGGGTACTTGGCTTGTTTATTAAAGAGGCATTATAATGAGTAATAATTGTTCAATTATTGCATAATAAATGTATGAATTAGGATTACAAAATTTAAATTTTAAATTATGTGTTTCCAATAACCGAATACGCTGTCAGTCATGTTTGATGTTTCACACAAGCTGATAGTATAAAGCTATAAACAAAAATGCGTTAATGATATTTGTTATTAAAATATATTCAATTCTTTGCAATTTAATATTAATATTATTATATCTCAAGAGAATCTTACTAACCAATACGGTTGAAGTCATCGGTAGATTTGTGTTTTTTTTTTAATCTAAAGCCCACGATAAATTCTATTAAAATAAGCAAGTTTCGTAAGCAATATAATGCTATTTTTATTTTTTTATTACATTAAATAACGTAACTATTGTAGTGCGCTGCGTTTCTAGCTTTTTGAGTTATAGTAAAGAAGGAGGGAATATCTACAACCATCCCATAAATTAATAATGATATGTATATATTTATACCATTTGCCCCAAAATCATTGTAGTGTGTTAATTAATCTATTCAATTTAAATATTTAATCATAACATCCGCCTTAGATGCCAATTTAGAACTATATCTGGTTATGGATTATAATAACTAATAACTCAAAAGTGTTATCTTTATTAACTTTTCCGTGTTATCTTTAGTAAGTAAACTTTTAGATTTTCAACAACAAAAAACGGCACATAAAGATAAATTAGAATGATAAAATTCAAATCTTCAAACCCGTCTGTCTTTTTATTCTTTATGGGAAACAATAACCGGCGCTGGCAACACTGGTGACATTCAACCGACGCCATTATTATTTTGTTCAAGTGATGCGTGCGTGGAAAGTTATTGCTTTAATGGTATTTTCTTCGTATTGAGACATTTATTAATTGCAAAGAACTGACATAATTTAGTTACCTGGATTTATACTTGATTATGTTGTGGAAATTTAGTAAATTGTGGTCCATTGTTTGACATCGGTGAGTTCTGTTTATGACTGTTTCTTTCCATTTGCGACTTGTGACCATTTTAAAGGGACGCATCGCCGGCATGTAATGGCGCATCTAAAATTTGAGCAAACATCAAATATACACGTATGCGGTTTAAGTATTTTCGTATTTTACTAACATTATTTCTTTGGAAACAATTATATGGAGTATCCGCCAAAAAAACTATTTTGTTATGAAGTGGCGGGAAACTGTCTGTTTGTCATCATTGATGTATTGTTTTTATTGTTTCTTTTGACGCCATATGGATATTTTATTATGCTTTTTAGAAACTAGCATGACGAGTAACCCATTTATGTCCTATTAATATTATGTTTCATAACATATTCTCCAATATGTTTACGTTGTAATAACCTATAATCCTCACGCATTAGAGTCATAGTTAACACAGCGCCATAAGTAGTATTTGATATTTAAAGAAATTGATTTTAAGACATAAATCCAGGAGAATTTTTTAATGTTTTAGTATATTTCATATTTACATATTCCATATCCATGCACGACATTTTACATTTATCTAAAATATTAAGGTCACATCGTAGTAAATTAGTAATAAGCTAAAATGTATCCGTTAACACTTCCGCTAACAATGACAGCTTACCTCCAGTTGACTGCTGCTGCACGTAAAGATGATTTTTTAGAACATTGCTCCCATTTTTTTGTTATAATTATTGACGCTTACTGTAAAAATTATTTAACATCTTTGGAATCGAAATAATGTATATATAGAGAAATGCTAATTTTGTTGCATATAGAATGGCCATAGCAAAACAAGTATGTAATTGTCAGCGGGAAGGTTTAAACTAAATGTATTATTTATTTTTGAAAGGTAAATCAAAATTATTGTTTGATCTAACTTACTGCATTAATAACATAGGCTTGCAATATAAAATAATTTTAAATGAAACACATAGGTATATTTCAAGTATTCTAAATATAAGCTTTCTTTTAACCCGGCATTGTGGCACGCAAACAGAACACGGCCGTTGTGGCCAGGTATTTAATGCCCACGTACATAATGACACAGGAAATCTATTTTTTGCACATATTCTTATTTTATTTTTAGGAATTGGGTACAACTAACTAACAAAATTATAAAAGTCAAAAATTACCTTTCTGCTAAAACTTTACTTCAAACACCATAAAGTAGTAATTAGTCATAGTAAACAATTAAAGCAAAACAAATTATTCTGAGGCACTAAATTAATCACTATCGAGATCAAAGCAGTTATGGCACATAGGAATAAAATGTCGAACATGTATGGGTACATGGTCAAATTCTTCCCCTTTATATGAGTTAAAGTGTTCATCTTCATTTCTCGATGCTTGCTCAAAAAAGGCTAAAACTTTTCTCTATTCATTTTCGTAATAAATTGTTGGTAAACTGTATAAAATGTTTAATATACTTATAAATACAGAAAAAAAATTCTAACAAATACTTACAATGATTATAGAGTCAGAATGGTTTGATTCCCTGGGTGTTACCATTGGTGCTGTATCTGTAGCACCAGCACAGCTACAGATACAGCACCAATGGTAACACCCAGGTTAGGAGTTAGGGGTGTAGATTACTGAGGTGTAGACTGGGGGGCCATCTTAGTCCTCACCGTGAAAATATATCTGTGATCAACTTCAGGTAGAACTGTCGTACGGTGTTGGTCATTATAGTCGCCAGTGACTAACCATCAGATGGACTGCAGGCTTGTCTCCTATTTCAATGTTTGAAATAAAATTGTAAATATACAATACTTTTGTATGTGTCAGAGATGTCAGGTGGTCGGTTGGTGGTGTTAGACCGCGCCGGGCGGGATGTGAAGCACTACCCGCTGTCAGAGGGGCTGGCGACGCTGGGCTCGGACCCCGCGTGCGACATCCGCGTCATGCTGCCCACAGTGAGCCCGCACCACGCTACTGTTGTGGTGCATGCTAATCAGGTACAAACATTCGAATATTCTTTTAGGTATGATTTCGATATACTAGTTATTAAAAATAGTTTTCTTTCCACTATTGAACAATATTCCATACATACATATATTTATGGTTTATTACCATTCTTAACTAAGTAACCAGTAAACCTAGAACAATATTTTCATTAAAATACCTACATGAAAAATATTCTCATAGATCTTGTCCTATGATGGGAGGTCACATGGATATTTTTTACTTTTTCATTAATATACACTCTTCATTTTAAATTACTTGTCGAACCCTGGTCGAAGGTCTTATGTACGCCTCTTTATGCGAGGGATATGGAATAATTGCGTTACGTGAAATTCGCTATATCCGGGTTATCGATTATACGTACCAAGCCAAAACCTTATACAAAAAAATATGAATCATCTGCATCAATCCGTTTAATTCTAAGAACACTTTATGAATTGTTACGTGTTATCTGTATTGAAAAATACATGTATTGTCTTTTTTGGCAGCATTTCTTTTACGTTTTTGTAAAATAAGTTTGTAACATCCAATGATGTTTTTAATTGTTTGACATACTGTCCTCGTCATTGCCTACACTCTGCAATATGTCCAAGTCTGTTTATATTCTTTAATTATTTGAAATTCGTGTAATAGTGAAGCCGCGCATAATGGGGTCACGTAAAGGGGATTTTTTATTTTATTGAAGTAGATGATGGTAAGTAATTACTGCCGCCCATGGATATCATAAATGGATATGGTAAACAACTTCATATAGAACGGGTTTTTTCTGAAGTCGATCATAGGTACGTTGCTGCTCCCGAGAATTGAGGAGGTCGCTTGGCGTAAGCGGGCCACCAATAGGTGTGGCGGTAGCACCTCCCCGGTCGAATTACACCGGTTCTACCACCTGGCAAAGCTGGTGGGTTATAACTATATTTAAGTGTAACGTACTAGACTTGTATACGAGCATGTTTCGCGTACAGACGGTGGTGCGGTCGGTGTCGGAGCGCGAAACGCAGGTAAACGGCGCGAGCGTGAGCGTAGCGGCGCTGCGGCACGGCGACGTCATCGCGCTGGGCGGCCGCGCGCTGCGCTGGGAGTACAGCGACCCCGCCGCCGCGCGCCCGCTGCAGCCGCTGCCGGGTACGCGCTTCATTTATATAAACACTACGAATGCCCCAGAGACTATACCAGTATATTTCAACCCGCGGGTCGCGACCCCCTGGGAGATTGCCTCTGTCTTGGTTGCTAGCGAGGTCGGGAGAACTACGTACTTCTTTAAAAAAAATCAATATATTTTAAAATGACACTCGTTATGTTAAGTAAAATATTGTTGATACTAGGGGGTCGTGTCATGAAAAAGTAATTCACACATGTTATTATTGCTATTTTCAAAAGGACGTATATTTTAGCTTGATACATTCCTATTCATTGCACAATCATATTATGTTCTTATGATATAAATAAGATTTTAATTAAATATACCCCTAAAAATTCATTTAGAATGAAAAAAAAAATTCTAAATCCCTCAATTGGGGGAAAATCTTTAAGCTGGCATCACTGACCTGATATAACCGTTTAACGAGTACTGTCGCACGCAGCG
>DWTU01000347.1:0-18232 GCA_018251515.1 Cecropterus confusis | reverse complement strand
ATAAAATTGATGTAGCAAAGGATTTTTTAGTCTGCCTGATGGTAAGTGGTCATTGCTTCCCATGGATATCTGTAAGCAACTTTAAATAGAACAGGAGTCTAAAGATCTAAGAAAATCTGGGGATCTGAAATCTATAACCAATGCGTTGCTACTCGACAAGGCTGAAAATGGTTGCTCTATATCCTTACCTTGTATATGAGTGAAGAATTCTGAAGTAATATCAACCCAATTATAATTGACTTCAGGAGGATTGCCTAATGACTCCATTGTCCTGTAAGAACCAAAATCAATATTAAAGAGTTTTATTGCATAACATTCAGGAGAAAATTATAAATATCATATCAATGTCTCTTTATATAGATTATTTTTTTTATTTTTAATATTTGTTGTTGTAAAAGCATAGCATATGCCTACATATATATTTATAGTACATGCATTTTAAAAACAAGTGTGTTCCTATTACCCACCGATAAATACACTGAAATAACACATTCTTATTCTGTGCACTCCCTTTATTTTATTAGTGATTGTAGCAGCCATGATAATGTTATTTATCTTGGTTCTAGGGACTCACTGAAGGAGAGCCAACAGAGGCTTTGAATTGAAGTCCCAATTTCACCGTTTTGGGTACAAAACCCAAATCATGTGACCTGGATTCAAATTGGCTTTGCATTGTAGTCCTAAGTATTTGTTATTACTGTTGATTAAATATTTAGATTCAGTTGTAGTATCAACTATTTAAAATGAAGAAAAAGAAAAAAGAATATCTATTTAAAAGGAAGAAAACTAAGTGCTTACATTTTAGCAATATGAAATTGATACTATCAACTCATAAACCGTTCTGGGATAAAAACTAAAATACACTAATACCCAGATATGGAAAACAAAAATCTGAATTAAATATTTTCCTGTCTAATTGGCAAAATAAATCAATATTACCATTTTATTCATTTATTTTGTTATAATCATATACATATATCAGTTACAGAGAAGATTAAAGGTCATGCTCAGTGTTAGGTTTCATACTTATTTTCACAAGAGGTCGGCATGAAATTCGAACGCCAAATTAGCAAGTGGTAACTAGATCCATGCATTATAAATACTGGTAAAAAGTAAATATCTAATTAAAGGAAAATAAGCAACGAACTGCATGCATGTTTACTAACCCGTCACCATCAAAAAAACCATTATCACTATCACCCATTTCATAAACTGCTAAGATAAAGCAGATATGCTTATGAAATACACTATATACCTATTAAAAAACAAATTTAGCTTTATTAATACTCAATTTAGTAATTTACGTTATTCCATTCTTCACCGGGCGTCAATCGATCGTACGACAAATAATTTTAGACAAAGTGACAATTTGATGTGACAATTGAATTTCGTTTCGTTTTACGGTTTCACTTGAATGTAACATCGGTACAGTCAACAGCAAAAATATACTATAGTTATATTTCCTTAGGTTCCAGTTCAATTAAAGGTCGTATAATATTACTATAATGGAATAATGTATCGTCATATTTAGTGATAAAAGTATATTTACGTTGTGTTAAAGTCCTTGGTCTTAATCTTAACAATCTTAATATATAGAAAATAATTTATAAAGTTAAATTTAATTTTTATTTTTTACTTTGCATGATATATCTCAAAAAGTCAAAATCTCTGCCCACACTACGCTTCAAGATGTACTGTAATTACAGTAGATGTACTATATTTCCAACTTTTTTATTGTATACGGTTTATTACAGTATACAGTTAAATTATATTTCTATTTCGATTGCGAAATAACCTTTTTTTGTGGTTTTCAAATTGCACAATCATAGGTAGGCAAGTAAAAAAAATAGAGGTGACTTTTTCTTTTACGTCGACCACAATTACTCTTCAAAATTGTTTAAAATGTGATTTGCTGTCATTTTGTACAAAATACTATAATTTTAGTAGTTTTAAGTAGTAAATACTGTAATTTTATAATCACGTAGAAGCACTGCAATTAAATGCCATTGTAATCTGTTGTTTACAAAACGTATAGATTACAAGTAACAATAAAACAATAGGATCTCGAATTCAAATATATTTTATGCTATTTTTAAATGGAGAATTTGAAGTCGTTTCTGCATTTTCTGTGACAATATCGTAAACGTCACCGTCGAGTTGAGCTTGTTCTGTTGTCGTGCCGCTATTTGAACCAGAAGAAACTGGCGAAATATTTGTTTGACCACCAGGCTTCGACAAACTAACTCCACCTGTTCCCATGTCCATGCAGTCGAAATGCAGAATCTACAAATAACAATAAACGTTTTAGTATTAAAACCATGTAAACGAAAAATCACAATAAATTAGATTTGGTAAAATTATCGTGCAAATGTACTTCATTTTATTAACTATTAAGAATATTATGTTCAAATAAAAATGATGAAAAATCAAACGAACGTAAAATATATATTACTATTATTATTAATTTGGCTGCTGCAGCCAAATAAATAATAATAGCTTGACCTGATCGCAGCTTATCCGCTGACCGCCATTTCATTTTGACAAAGCGCGAAATCTAATATTGGAATAGTATTATTCATAATCATAAAATAAATGATTTTAATGAAGTGAGTATATTCATTGTTAATGTCTGCTACACAAATTATTGTTTTTTTATAGTATTGAAATGCTATTCTTAACCCATCGGATATTTTAACAATATACCTACTCATACTTAAGTAAGTATTCCGGTTAATGAAGTGTACGTAAGTAAATATTTATTTCAAATCTCATAAAACTTACAAGAACCGGGGCTTTGTCGATCCTCGTGTCCATATCCATGCAGATGTGTAACTTTTGTTCGACAATGCTGATGTCGAACAGTCTGACACACATGTCAAATAAACCAGGCGGTAAATATGGAACGGGGATGGGGACGCAGAATGGTGGCGGATTACGAGCTGCAATAAAATGAAAAGCGGTAAAAAATAAATACAAATTTTTAAGTTACGTGGTCATTGAATGCAGAAATACTTAATATTTTTTAATATTATTTTTTAAGTATATACAAAATCGTATAGATAGACGTTTTTCGGGAATGTGCATATTTTTGTTATGTAATTTTCGTCTAGCTGCTACACGGCGTTATGTTCAAAAATATATTCGTGTGTCAAGTCAAATAAACTTTATTGGTATTTCAGCCATTTTTGTCGGGATGGTATGATTTAAACTTACCTGCAAATGTGTTTATAAATACGGTGTTATTGTTCATTTTCACGTCCATTTTAATTATCGAGTCAGTAGGTTCGTAGTTCAGCGTCACGCAAGCTACAATAGATAAATAAAAATATGGTTGAAAAAAATGAAAATAAATGTTCACGTAACAATTTATGAATCTACTTCATGAATAAATATTTTACAGGAATACAGTAGCGAACTAACAACCAATCTTTATGGTAAGTGGCGACTGCCCTCCATGGACAGCTGTAAAAAGGTCCACTCGCCTCGGGACTAGGATGATAGTCTTCTACCAAAATGAAAAATTACTCAACTGTAGCAATAGATATAGCGGTGGTACTTCCCCTTCGAATCACACGGGTTCTACCACTTTTTCATAGATATAATCCCATAATTATTTTAAAACATATATATCGTTAATTCCAGTATCATTAAAATATTAATCACAAAATTTTTAAATTAATAATTTAAATCGTCATGTGATATACATTGTATGTGTATAAAACAAGACAAAAATGAGATCACACGAATAAATACATAGTGCTTACTTTGCCTGTCAAAGTTAAAAGTCTGGATTCGTACTCCAGTGCAGCACTTGCACTGCAATTCGTCGCAAACACATGGTCCGCCCCTAAAGGGCAGACGAACGAACCATCCTGGACGGTACCAGGGCCTCGGCATCATTTTGCGTATTGTCTGAAAATATTAAAAATGAATTCAAGTATAAGAAAAAAATTAAAATCCGCAATACTACGATCAAAAAGATTCAAATATTCTTTGAAAAAATGATATTCCTAATGAGATTTATTTTATAATTATAATTTACTTGTTCATCTATTTACCTATTCACGAATCTCTATATATATTTAAAAAATAAAATTGACAACAGTACTATTTTTTTTTAATCAATGGATTTCAATATAAGTACCTACCTAACCGACTGACTACCATTTTCTTGGGTCCAGGGTCTTCGAATATATTATTCTCCGATTATTAGTATGTGGTGTTTGTATATAACTTGTTACATAAATAAACAAAAAATATATATAAAAAAAGATTGACCAAAACATTAATGCGACATAAAAATACTTACATACTTACAAACATTGTAATTTAAATAAAAGCTTTGAATAATAAAGCGACATTAAGTTTTTAAAGTGTAAAGGTAGGTTATGAACTTCCTTTTGGACTGGTACATAATATTTACATAACCTGCATACATTGCTTGATTCATTAATTCGAGAATATGCTGAATATTTTACTATTACCGCGTTACTTAGTGTTGTTTCCGCTATAGAAGTACTTTTTCTTTCAAAATGTATTTAATTAACCAAAACGATGTTAATTTATTCACATTTTTAGTAAACAATATACGTGTAGCGTGATTCTTCAATACTCAATATTATAGATTAATGAAAAATAGTAAGCATATTTATTACCTCATTGGTTTTTATATCGTAGTAAATGGAAAAGTCTGCAACATCCATCGCATCATCGTATTTACTAAGTCCCATCCGATTCTTCTTAACTGATTTCACAGCTTCTGTAAAAAATAATTTTATAGCTATTATTTCCTCTAAATCGTAATTTGAAAACTAAATAGGACAAACAACGTATATAATTTTCTTAAATTCGCAAAAAGATCGTAATATTAAATTAATTGAAATGTATATCTATCGAAAGAGCTCCATAAACCTATGGAATACAATAAAAAGTACAGTTCAGTAAGTAAATATAGAAAACGTTACTTCAATAAACTTCTCAAAAGTTACAAATGGTTAAATCTGTCTTAAAATCTTACCAGTAGACAGAGCCACGGTACACACGATCCAAAACAAAAACAATAACAGCCGATTCATTTTCCTTTGCCAAAATGGTTGGTTACAACCTAAATTCGATTGTTATTGTCTCAAGGGACGCTATTCAAATGGCTGCACATCAGTTACGAACAGACAAACACATAAAGGATTGACTTGTATTTGTATGCAAGAAGTGCCGTGCGTGAGCGCAACTGGCTTGCGGGACTTTCTAGAGAGAAACTCCTGCGCATCGCAACGGGCGCATCACCACTGGCCATTAAATATCCATCTTAGTGTTGGAATTGACTGACTTAAGTAAAAATATATTCGTTGTGAGACACAAATGTATAGTTTATTTTATTCGCAGTGTAAGGACTTTTAGTACCAATTTATTATTATTACATAGTTAATAAGATGATGTGAAATTACATTTATAATTTGTAAATAGATCTGCATGCCAATTATTGGTATGATTTCTCGTATCCAATAGTATATAGTTATTCGATTTTGATGTATCTACTGACTATGTCGAGTAAATGATAATAGTATAAACATTTATTTAATATTTAAAGCAATTTTGTGTATTATACAACCACGACAATGGAATGTATTAAAAATGAACTTTATATGTAAGTAGGTGCGAACGAAATCAAAGAAAACCATAAAATAATATTAATTGTATTAAATGCTATTTTATTACATTTCTAGTTAACACTTAAATTAGAGAAACATGTCATTCGTAAACAATAATTTAATAAATACTTATAAATATACTAGAACGAAAAATATCTCTATCATTTATGGGTCTCATGGTGAGATCAAAAACCTTGTTATCTATTTTTTCCTCTTCAGGTTGGTAGAACCAGTGAAGTTGGTTCAGAAGATACCATCGTCACACTTCTTGATAGCGCAAAGCAGTTCCTGTGTTTCGGTTAATGTGTGGATGCCGATTGAATTATACGAGGTGACCACTTTGGTCCTCAGTGGACGTATCTGTGAATAGCTTCGTATAGAACTCCTGCTTTATGAAGTTGTTTATCAGACGGTCTACGGAGTCATTAACTACTTCAATCTTATCAAAATATATTTATATAGATTGCAGATACATATAATTAGTCGTCTAAATCTAATATTTCCAATAAAGAACGAACGACGTTATTTTCATCGTATTCTTCAATGTCATCATCTCCAGCGTCAATTACTGCATCGACTCCTCCAAGTGGACTGGGGACTGGAAGACCTCCGCCTTCATCAGGTTTTACCATAGCTATGCCATTTGCCCCCATTCTGAAAGGAATATGTACATTTAAGACAAGCAGCAGCTATCAGCAATAGTTCTTATAATAAGATTGAAAATGTATATTGAATCACCAAAACTTAAATAATGCTTAATGATTTGCCATTTTCAAATTTACAATATGGCACTTTTACTTAATAAATCCTTATAGTTTTTGGTTAACCTTTGAAGAATATTTAAAAACCTTTACCTTAGGCAGTCAAAAGCGAAGTTGAAGAGTTGCGTAGATCCCCAATTTCCCGTCATCGCCAAACAAAAATGAAAATTTCGTCCAGGAAAGAAAATATTGTAAAATTTTGCACACACTTTCAGGTTCGATATTCTCGGTGGACTTATGCATATTGGTCTAGGATTCTTACCTGAAGCAAGTAATTTGTAAGTAATTTTAAATCAGATAAATTTCGTTTCGTTTCGATTTATATTTTTTTGTTACAAAATTGTATTACCTGACATAGAATTTTCATATAGAACTCTATCATTGAAAGACATTGCAACATCAAAAGCAAAATCCCCAGGATGATATGTCACTTTCATGCAAGCTTTCTGTTTCAATAAATCCAAAATTAAACCAGTGCAGCATTTGCAAACGCCGAGAGAACACGTGCATCTTCTAGAGGATGTATTGTCCTCCGATCCTTCTTGATTCTGCCTTGCAAGGTATGAAATGCTTAGATTACGCTCTAGTTTTAAACGGTTTAATAAAAGCAATGCACTGTCTGGCACTTCCAAGTTTTCGATCATTTGCATGCCCGTGTTATTAGGATATAATTGTGATGTCACTAAAACAAAAAAAAACTTTGTTAAATGTGTATCGATAGGTTTACGTATGAAGAAAACGAAACAATTTTGCTTACCAATTTCTTTTCCTTGAATGATAAAAAAGGTCACTATAATAAAATTTCCAAAATACTGTTTCATTTTTGTTATTTTTATAAAGTTGCGAAGTTGCGTGTGCGCCGATCGTGTGAGAAATACCTACAGACGTTCCCGTTCGCTTCACGATATTCAAGCCGGTTCAACGGTGGAGGCGAAATCTCGTAATCGCGTCTTAGTAACTTTCACACATGATTCAAATTTAATCAACGTTTAATCTATGGCTATTAGGTGTTCCACTTATGTTTACTTTGTTATGCCAGATTTAATTCCTAAACGATTGCATGTCTACCGTTATAATGTTAATAATATGCATAACACACCACACTTTATGCATATACTTAGGCAATTGTGGATAATTGTTTGAAATTTTCCATATATTTTGTTTACCCCAGATTAGTACATACGTGAGTCGCCTAGTTTTATTAAACAACATTAATATTAAGTAATTTTGGTAACTACCTTTCGTTGTAATATTTCTTTTTGTATTAGAAAAGTTCGTTACTCCGAACATATTTTTTTATTTGAATAATTTAATAATATTATAAAAAAAATTTAAGATAAAATTAAATAGCACCAGGTGGTAGAACCAGTCTAGTTCGACCGCGTATGTACCATCGCCACATCTATTTATAGCGTTTATTGGTTGCCGGCTCACTTCTACATGTGACTTATGAGGTCTTCGGAGTAGCAACGCGATCGACTTCAGATAGAACCTCTTGTCTGTTACTTACAAATGCCCATGGGCGGCAGTAACTACTTATCATCAGAAGGACTGCATGCTTATATGCTATTACAATTTGACAAAAAAATAGAACATCACATCGCATATCCACGTCGGGGCCTAGTAGGAGGGTAACGTAAATGTAAAATGCTAAAAGATTTACTTGTATGGAAATAAATATATTAAATACTTATAAATTATATTTTGGTACATTAATTTTTTCTTTGATATATTGATTTATGCAATATCTAGTTCTCGCTACGTCCATCGAAAAGATCACCAACTGCATCTCCTAAGGCATCTAAGGGCCCTTCATCATTTGCTGCTCCACCAAATAATCCACCAGGTCTTCCGAAAAGCCCGTTCCCATCGCCTGCCCCAAGAATACTTCCAGCGTTTTCCAAAAAGCCTCCTTCCTGATTATTGTTTCCATTTCCAAAGAGATTTACTGGCGATGGGCCCGATGATACAGGCTTAGGTTTTAGTCCAGTTTGGACGCCAGAACTCCCAAGGCTGGAAATTTTCATTAAATTATATTTATAAAAAAAATCTAATATTCCCGCGGCTCCGTCTTTTGTCAGTGTTTACTTATAATAAGTATCAAAGATTAACGATGCAAAAAAACATGGGACAAATTAAATCTAAGCAACGCAAACTACGATTTATTTAATTGAATCAAATTGATTTTGAAGGACGTCAGACGTCAGCGACGTGACACATATCTATTTCAGATGACACATTAGAAACCTTGGACTTCGAGCTTATAGTAAATTGTTGTTGCAAAATAAACAACAAACGGTAATAAAAAAATTATAATCTAAAGGATGATCTGAGAATGATTTAGATTCACATTCTAAACCATTTTCGGATCCACCTGAAGACACGCAAAAATTTCATTAAAATCGGTCCAGCCGATTAGAAGGATTCAGTGACGCAGTCATACGCACGCACAGAAGAATAATATATATAAAGATTTACTTGTTACTTTTAAGTAAATTAATCCACTAACGTTAGAAAGCATGTATCTAATATATTAAATTCTTACCCAAAACATCTAAACGATGCTGAGTAAATGGGAAAACCAGCTATATCCGCCTCGATATCTAAACAAGCAAATGCGTTTCCATTTCGTATACGGATATTTGAGAGCTCTGCGCAAACTCTAACAAACGGAGCTCGTCTAGGGTTGAAACAAATGGGCGGAGGGTCACTAGCTGAAAATAAAATTCTTGTTAATTTGATTTTAAAAGTGTTAACTGACGAACGTAAGTTGATTGGTTACCTGAAACCCGTCGTCTTACAACTGTGTTATTATTAACACTTAGTCGCACGTCAAAAACAAAGTCTTCTGGGACAAAAGAGATATTTCCACAAGCATTCATTCTAAAACGATCCAATATAGCTCCGGTACAACATCCACATTGTCCTCTTAAGCATGCACAAGGAAACCTAAATACTTGTCCATTTACATCTTGAACTGGTTGTTCCGATACGGTATCTTGTAAAATGGGTGCCTGTGTTGCGGTGGTGGGAATAGTGCTCGAGAGAATAGGTTCTTGAACGATATTTTGAACTACTTGGTCATTTGTAACGTTCGTATTAGAAGCCTCATCAACAACAACTTCTCCGATTTCAGTGTCTATATCATCTTCCAACTCATTCTCATCTTCATCTGGTACGTGGACTGGTACCGTGATGGTTATCGGTGATTTAAGCACAGGTGTGGGATCGAACGCTTGGTTCCAAATAACTTGTGGCACCTTAATATTTATAACTTTGTAAGCCCTGTCTTTTACTCCAACGATTTCATCTATAATATAAACATAAATTAAATGCCAATTTAATATAAAATAAAACAATTTATTAAGAATGTAAAAGGTGAAAACCAATTATTAAAATTACTTACTGTGTCTTGCATCACTAAAAATAATCAAGCATAACGCGATAAGTGAGAACGAAAACTTTAAGGATAACATTGCAGAAACTTCACGCTATAGTAAACATTACGACAGTGACGCTTGACTCTCGAGTTTAAATGGTAGCTGGAGTATATCTACTCCAACTATTTAACTGCTTGTTACTGGACACAGTTCCGATACTCATTTTAGCTGCACGGTCATTGAACATTACAAACAAGTTTTAAATTTTAATGTATTGACGAGAGAAAGTAGTGACTTTAAATGACATTCGAAACGTGTATTGAATACGTTTTAGGATGTTTATTGGTAGGATTAGAGGGTGGAAAGTGAATTATATAACAATTTTATAGTGAATTGTGCAAATCATACTTTCATTTACAGGTACGAGACAAAACAATAATGTCGTTCTTTAGTGTTGATTTTTTCCTTCCTATAATCACTCTTATTTTCAATAACTACTAGTATTGACCCATATATTTTTAAATGTTATTTAACACTTCTTATTTTGAGCTATATTATTTTTATTTACATTTTATATGTTTACACTAAAAAGATGGATTTTAAAATAACGTGTAGGTATGTTTTCTATTCAGTAGAATGATATTCCATTCGATTGCCCTATTAGGCACTGTCCGTTTAACCTTTAAAATCGTTGAACTATATATAGTTCAAATCAAATAAAATTCATTAATATTCAGGTAAATTTGCATTCAGAAATAGAATTGATTTAGTTGGATTGATTTGATATTAACTGTAGTAATATGCATTTCTGTTTTCGTATCTCTTTAATGTCGTAATATCTGATAAAAAGATAGGTAATGGTAAAAGGTATATGGTATATAATAGATGATAGTAATGTAGGGAAAATAACTCTAATATATATATTATTTAAAGACATTTAATAATTTAAGAAAATAAATAAATAATTTAAATAATTTACTATTTACAAGTATATAAAATATCAGTTTCACGAAAAATATATAATAGTCTAATTACAATATCCTAAGATTTTCTTTATTATACGTTGGACCAAATTCCTCGCATCATCTTATTTTGTCTTCTTCTCATACCAATGCTATCGCTTAAAGTTTCTAATCCAAGAACATCATCATATTCATCTTCCTGGTCGTTATTGTTTTCATTCGAGTGAGGCTTTTGATGTTTATGTTTATTTTGCCTTTTATTTCTTCCAAATATTCCAAGTTCATGGCCAACACTTTCTCCTATTTTGGTAAGATCTAGAACATCTAAATCATGAAGATTAAAATTTTCACCCCTATGTTTCTTTTTAGGCAATGTTAACCCTTCATAATAATTATTGTACACAATGTGCGTATCAAATCCGTGTCCTCTGCTTTCATCGGTACCCATTGTTTCTTGATCAGCAGCATGTTCTTCTGATTGTGAATCCAGGGTTTGTACAATTTGTACCATATCATCGCTGACAACAGTTTCTGAAGCTTCGCTAATTGGGATTGTGGTTGAAATTTTAGGTGTGATTGTTTCAACTTTTTCATATGATACGGGATCTTGATTTGTATTTTTCATTTCTGTATCTTTATTAACTGTTGGTGCTATAGGCGTTACTGGCATCACAGATAACTGGTCGGTAATGTGCGCTAATGATAATTCTAATCCAGGGTCTTCGAAACTAGTTACGCTTTTAGGAGTCGTTTCAACTGAATCAGTCTGTTCAGCAGTAATAGGTGCTGTTTCAATTAATGGTAACCTTACAGCTGACCCAAATGGATAATTATCAGGAGCTTTGGTATCTAAACTGACAGTACTAACGGTACTGGCAGCTGTACTACTGACCGTAGTTGAAATTGTTGTACTTTCGGGTACTGAAGCAGTCGTAGGGTGCCTGTTTGGATTAATCGGTCTTCTAGTCGGTCTTCGAGTTGATGGGCGACGACTAATAGGGCGAACTACTCTTACAGTTGTAGTTCTTGTCCTTGGCGTTGTGGTTCTAACAGGTCTTCTAACAGGGCGGCGAGACGGCCGAGGGCGTCTTGTTGTTGTCGTTGTAGTACTAGGTGCAGGTGCTTGTTTCTTTTTATTCTTCGTCGATTTTTTTTCACCCGTGGAACCAAATAGATCGCCGAGTAAGTCATCTCCCAAGAGACTAAAACCAGTGTAGTCTGCGCTATCTACATCATTAACGGCGTCGAGACCAGCTGAAAACAATTTTTTAGATTATTAACATTTCCATTTTTGTACATTACAAAAAAAAACATCAGTTCGACTGAAACCTAATTTGCTACGTATGTATGTTGAAAGAACATAAATTCTGTACGATTTATTAAAAAAAACTATCCTAAAACGTACCATCATCATCATCGTCGTCGTCATCGTCGTCATCATCGTCATCATCAGCATCTTCTTCGCCAAGTCCGAAGTCATCCTCGTCGTCATCGTCGTCATCATCATCGTCATCCTCTTCAACCTTTTCATCTTGTGGCACCAATGGTAGTGGGTCAGCTGGCTCTGATGATACTCCTCTTGGACCAAACTTAAAGCAGGATACTCTCACTGCAGCTTCAACAGTACCCTTCGATTGAAGCTCTAAGCCGAGACACGCCCTAAACTCTTCTCCTGTTCTCGCAATATTGTAAACTCGTCCACAGAATTTTGTAAAGCCCCCTGGTAGTGGCATACAAACTGGACTGGGCTTGCGACCTGCATATCAAATTGTAAGTCATGAATATCGCTATTTTATTTTATATACAAATTAATAAACCAACTAAATGTACAAAAAATTATAAGTTTTATAAGCTTTATAAGCTTTAAAATCGCAATCTAAAAAAAAATATTAGATTTTTATACTTACTAGAAAGTGTCCGATTCGCTATAACTTTGCGTCCGAAACTAACTGATATGGACATTTTGTCACCATTTATATACCTCAGTGAGGCACAACCTGAAAGTAGTAACATACAAATAAATAACAAATACATAAAGAAGAAAAATCATAAAATAAATTTATGTTGAGACTGGAGGTGCTGGGATTTGAACCCAGGACTTTCAGCATGCGAAGCAGACACTCTACCACTGAGTTACACCCCCTATTGACCTAACTGTCGAATATCTTTCATATACTTTGCTAAACCACTTACACTATACAACTTAATTGAATTATATTTCGACTGACCTACCTTAAAAACACATATATTTGGCTTGCCAATAAATATTCATTAAAGTAACTTCCCAAACAATAGTGTGTATGCACATTTTTTCAATGTAAGAATGTATTAAGAATAAAAATGAAAAGCAGATATTTAAATAGAAATCTAGCAATAACGCTATCTGTGAGTCACAGTTCATCGAAAATCGACCAATAGTTCTTGCGTAAAGGAATAACAAACGTATATCCATCCTCACAAACTTTCGCCTGTATAATATTAGTATGACTATAAATGTGTATCGTTTATATATTTCTATGTGCTAAGATGTAAATTACCTTTGTCGTTCAAATTTACGATTGGTACAGCGAAGTCTCTGCAGCAATTGCAAAAAGCCTCATTACACTTGCAGTATTTGTTGATCGTGTTGTCCTCTATCTTGGTATCGTCATTTCGGTGTTGAATTTCTTTATTATTGTTCCTTTGTTTTCCCGCTAAAATTGAAATATAGTTAAATGTAATTGAACTCTCAGAAATTGTGGTTTGTTTTGGTATTTTCACATTTTAAATCTATGCATCTGTTTACAGCTTAATTCGTATTTTTATTTGGATTCGTCAATGTACACGTTAAAGTGGGCAATTAGTTAATGTGAAGAAACAGTAGTCGATTACTTGAATAGTTCGAATCGATAATTCGTTTATACTAGCGTGATACAAATTGTCACGCCAATGCACCGAAAAACATAATATGAATGACATTGTATTATGCGGTATCGTGTCTGAAACACGACATTGTTAGTGAAAAACAGCAACTATGTCGCATACTTACTGACTGTTTTTGACGCAGCAAACGCCAATAGCACAAATATTAGTAGAAGCTCAAATATCAGGGAGAGCTTCATCTTGAAGACTTACTCCCTGCCTGGAAAAAAGATATTGTTTGAATTACTTTACTTGTTAACAATAATTGCCTACAAAAACATTAAGTACCAACCACCACCGCTAAATATATATATTTCTGAATTTCAAGCTACACAAATACTTAACACTTTAAATCTCATTTATTCGAATAATAAAACATTTCAGGTGGTCAAGGTATGCTTATTAATATTTTGTATCGAATCAAGAATTAAAATATTTCGTCGTATTTTAAAATCCAATCAATTAAGACGTAATTAAAAAAATATAATTTCAAACATGAAACTACCAGTAGCGCGTTGAGATCTTTTACTCTAAGTTAGTTGTTAGATCTCGAAGTTTGTATTAAAAGCTGGTATTTTTTCCAACATCACTTTCACTTCTTGCCTATATAGTCTTACACTAAAATAAAGATATTAAAATATGAACATCCAATAAATAATTCGACTACTGTATGTAACATTACTTTTGCACTACATACCTTCTATATATTTTTTTATGTTTTGTTGATACTCTATCACAAACAAACAGTAAACAATCGTGGCTCAAGTCACACTTCCCCGAGTGTTCACGACCAATTAAATTATAATCATTAGAAATCACACGGACTAGCCCTAAAACGCAGACGATACGGACGTAACAGCGACACTGATTTCATATAGCCACTTCAACGCGCACCCAGAGAAATGTGAAATGACGTACAATAGTCGACGAGAAAGGAAAACTGCTTTTGCTCTCTCTATCGTTCCAATAGCGTTAGAGAGAGAAAGCAAAACCTAAGACTCAGTTGGCCGCTTATGTAGAATTTAGTGTCAAGCGCACCAATACATCAAGAAATTTCGTAAGGATTCTATGCTTCCTACAAGTATGATACGCATCGATTCATTCATTAGGAGCTAACCAAAAGAAAATATCGGCCGTATACCTTTACAAAACAACTGTAGGTATATAATGTTTTTAATTCCATTTAAGATTAACATTGATTCCTATGCAATTAATACTTACATATATGGATCATAGAACGCATTCCAAACAGGGAAGACTGTCCTAGAAAATTCTAGAAAGACCATAAAGAGAACGATGCTCTCGGATGTACTACAACCTAACTGTATTGGCAGAGTTGGTAACGCCATGTTGATATAAAATTTATTTAAGGAAAATGGCCACAAAACTGACACCTAGCATACATAGAATGGCAAAGTTAATAATAAACTAATTTCATAACAAAAAACTCGTTTTCCCCAGCATGGTTAGACCAAAAACTATTTGTGTTCAGATTAAAATGGTTCTTGCAATTAGGTGGGAAGGTCCGAATACCAGCCAATTTACATGATATATGGGGACTATTTTAGTCTTAAAGAGTAGCCAAGCATTTGTCAGGTAGAACCGTTGTTCTATATGGAATTGGTTACATATGAATGTCCACAGGACTGGTGGACTGCATGCTCGTTTGCTTCTTCAATTATATCGAAAATACACTCCAGTTTTACTGTATTGACATATTTTACTATCACACTTCACTGTGTTTATTATATTTCAATATTACTCTGTTGTAATTATTTTAAAGTGATACCTTCATATACATGTACATTCACAGAACAATTTATTTTTAATTTCATCTATCTCTTTTTAACACAGAGAAAGTCCAGAATTCAATTTGTTGTTTCATTTTTTACTTGATAGTTTGTAAATTGCTATGTATAAAACTAAACTCCGCGGGTTTTGCAGCGCTTAAAAATGTAACTTCACATAGTTACATATAACCGAATCTCAAAACCCTCAACAATTTTAACAAAGTTTCAAATAGGGCTGATAGCAACTGACATTAGCGGTACCGCCGAGCGCGGATCGTGAGGTTTGAATTTTTTTTTGTTTTGGTTTGAATGGAACCATAAATATTTTTTTACAAAGAAGCAATACGCAATAATTAAGCGTTATGACATCGGCTATCTACCAGTTTATTTATCTAATGGTATCGGACATTAGCCAAAAAAAACAGACAGACAAATATAGAGACAGACACAAAAAATAATAATCGACTTTTTGTTATAAGTATCGTATATAGTATCATAAGTATATAATAAAAAAATATTATTTTGATGTTACAAATAGGCACTTCAATTTTCTTTAATTGTGTTCTTCTGATTTTAATGTGATTTTATCTAGTTCTATTTTTATGTAGCCTAATAAAGAATAAAAAAAATGACCAAACTTTTACCAGCGAATTTTACTATAAGTTAGCCGATTCATAATAAACCCACTATAGAATGTTACTCACACAGCGTCCAGTCAAGTTACCGACCGCTTCGCCAGGGTCACTTTCTACACGGAGAAAGTTGAATCTGTCTCCGCCTTTTGCTTGTTTTTCATATTGGTTTTATGACAACACCCAGTATAATTGTTAGCGAGTGGGTGGTAATGATAATCTAAATAAAGGCAGGTTACCGTAATTTTGTAACATGTTAGAGTTAGTTGGACGAGAATTATGAAACATATTTTCATAGTTATCAGTAAAATTTGTGACTAAAATTTTACTTAGTACGAGTACAAAAATAAAACCTATAAATAATAATGTTTAAAACAAAGTCTTTGTGAAATAGGTAATATTTATTTTTATTTATAAATTCTAATAATAAAGGGCTCAGATAACATTGAATTTCTGAAATTATATCAAATAAGACACAGACGTAATTGCTGAACTATTTACCAAACAGAACAAAAACCCTCCGATTGTGAGATTAGGCATAGTTAAAGTTTATGTAGAGGAATACGTAAATATGTCACTTATGTGTAATGAGTGTTACAAATATATGAATATATATATAATGAAGCAAAATATTCATTGGTTACATTACTGGCAATGTAAACACTTCAAACATGCAATGTTTTTGCCGCCTATTCAAATAAACCTCATTATCGATTTAATGGTGTTTTTTTTAAATAACTTTAATGTTAATATTAATATTATGTTAATATAATCATTGCATAGATAAAACAGTTTTAGAATTATATATTTTAACAAAAATAATCTATTTACATTGAGAACTGTTCATATTATGTACACTTCCTTGAACATCAAGTTAAGTTTTGATTTGCGTTTAATTGGGGTTAATAAAATGAACAAATGATTTTAATATCTTTCTTTATGGTTTCATTTAAAAACGAATCAATCTACACTAATATATACAAAATGAGACAGTGAACATCCGAAAGGTCCGTATCATTTTTCCCGTTGCTCCAACGTTTAGAATTAAACCTAAACCTTTTTTTGACCCGTAGTGAAGCAAGGATACTTCAGCTAGTCAACAATAAATATAAGTTTGTAATCAACAAATGCTAAACAACATTTAGTATTCAGTATGATAACTATGTAAAAAATCAATTCACTAAACGTGTTTACAAGATTAAGCATTCAACTGACACCCGTTATCTTTACTTCCGAACAGTGCCCACCCGAGTGGGCAGTGCATGCGTGCATGCAATGAAACCACATAACTGCACTTCAACAACTTAACTTTTTCCTTTCGTGTTCCGCCTAGTTTGCGAATATTATCCAGTGAAATAAAGTACTTATTACTGACTACTCGATTTTTAATAATTGACTCTGATTTTCATCTGTATTTCACTCAAAGTTATAAATCAGAATAGTGTCATCAGAAACATCATTATATTTCATTTCTTTAAAATTTTGTCAACAGACGGAGGTTTGGAAAACAAAATAATCTAAAGAATGGGCGTTAATTTTATATTTAATTGATTGTTGCTTACGCTCTTTCAAAGTCTTAAAATGTATTTATTGTCTAAAAACATTAAAAAATTAGGTAACATTACATTAACTTCAAGCAAAAACGAGATTAGCACATTTCATTGCTATCCTCATAAATAGATCGCTAACAACTTACTGAAGTTAGCAATCTGCTTTTTACTCCGTAATTATTCCGCGTAAAAGAAGCTGCGGATTCGCGCGCTTAATACGCTTATTAAGTACGCTAATTGTTTACTTATATTAAACGTTAAATGTTAACTAGAAAAATCTGAATGTTAGGAGTGATTGACCTTAATCTAGGACAGTGGGACACGTTGCACCTGTACGTATGTATTACATTTATAACAGTAAGCGCGGACCGGCTATTAATTGTGGCCATAGGATTAACCGAGGAAATCCATTAGCATTACCTTCCATACCAGACAACCGTTTAATCTGTTCAATTTGCTTTATAGCTTCATCAATTTGCGAATAGATTAAACTGAGCATATAACGATTTCTTTATTACATATTACATTTATTATGTATAGAGCAGTGATAGCCGAATGGTTGAAACTCGTCCTCTCAATCGAGGGTACCGAGGTTCGAATCCCAGGCA
>DWTU01000346.1:0-18234 GCA_018251515.1 Cecropterus confusis | reverse complement strand
CGCCGGCCAGCACGGGGCCGCCGCACTTCGGGCAGCAGAACGCGCTCGCGTACGTGCCCAGCTCCGTGGGGTCCGAGCACCGCTTGCAGCAGCAGTCGAAGAACTTGCTCACTTTGATGTGCTCGCGACGTTTCAGTGTGCCCTGGGAGGAAATTAAATGAGATACGTGTATGAGACAAAGAATTGTCAGCGGTCTGTAAAGATCTGACAAGGGAACGATTGTAAGTCGATCTGAATGGCTCTACAGTTGAATGTGATAAACGTACCTATATAACGATCTAAAATTTGTACTCGCAGCGTATGATTATTATAGTAATGATTGCATTATTACAATATCTCGGCTGGAACCGGCGAGATTAAAAATTTAAAATATTAATATTTTTATAAATATATTTATAATTATAAAGAATATTGGAACGACGTTCCTTTTGTTTCGAGATAAGTATTATAGGAGGTAAAAATTAACAACATTTAGGAGTTAATTGATAAATGAAATAAGTGAAGGAATGCAAATAAAATTGTAATCAATGTTTTTTTTTTAATTATGAATATGAATCACTTTCACGATCCATTGTTTATTTTTAAAAATATTAAAAAAAACTAACACTACATACACACGAACACGACAAAATAATGTACACATAGCATATACAGCAGACGCGTACGTCGCGTGGCTTGTCATTGTCGAGAGAGAGAGAGAGAGAGGGACCGGCCAGCCCCCTCTGCGAGCGCTACCATTATAGCAAAAGTGTCGTGAGGGTTTTTCGCGACGCTCGCCTAGCCCCCTTAGCCAGCGTACCGCGCGAAAAGGAACTTCGTTTCAAAAACTGAATTAGTCAGCGACTAAAATATGACATTAAATATGTTATTAATATCGCATGGAAATTAAACGATTTTTTTGATTCTTCCGGCAAAAATGCGAACAGCCTCTCAACTATTACGAAACTGACAATAACCGTTAGTAATATTGAATCTCCAGTCAGCCATTTGCCCACCGATCTGTGCAGCATGATATTTTACGGCCGCAAAAGATTTCAGAACGAACACAGTCCGTGTGCAGCACGGTACTCATTGGTCCACAAAAGGTGACAGGTAAGGAACCGTCGGATGGAGCATACATCCCACCTGCAGCGTGTAAGCGTAGCAGAGCGAGATGAGGTCCCCCCGACGGTGCGGCAGCGCGGCGCGCACGGCGAGCGCGCGGCCGCCGTCGCTGTCGGTGTGCGCGGTGCTCGGCGTGCAGTCGTGCGCCAGCAGGTACGCCGCGCCGTACAGCGCGCGCGCGCTCGCGCCCACGCCGCCCACCTCGAAGGCGTTCACCTGAAACGAGACATATCTTGTTGATATATTTTAAAGTAGGTAGAAGCACTACCTTCTTCTTTAAATATGTCTTAATTTCCATAATGTAATAATTTACTTTGCAAAGAATTTGTTATAGGGTAAGAAGCAAAAGGATAAGCACTGATAAAATAGTAAGTCTACCCGATCACCGACTTTCTCTTTATAAGTTGTTGCGTTTTAGCTTAAAGGGTTGAGCCGGTACAGAGAAAACTGGACGAAGAAAGCATCATATTGTTCAACTAATCGCTGAGTTAAAGAAAGATATCGAACTCAGACTGTGTAATAGCGATCAAGTCGACCCTCGTTCGAGCAACTAATGGAATCTCAGAGTAAAGACGAGATTAAAAAATTACTATTTACATGCAATTAATGAAAAAATGTAGTATTTGCAAAATCTATGCGTACTTACAGATCTCGAAATGCTAATGAATGATGTTAGAACATAGTAAGTAGTTACTATGTTCTAACATCATTCATGTATCATCATTCATTTATGTGTAGACATATAGTGTCGATTTCAACGTAATACAATTTAACATGCGTACACGGCTACAACTCAAGTCTGATAGCATATTAATTCCATCAATCTTAAATTACATGTAACAAAAATACTAAGAAAAAGTTTAATTATAAGAAAAATCTAGTACAATTTCTTACTTCAAGTATCCCGCAAACTGTGTGAATCTCGTCAGACTCGTAGTCTAACCCCCATTTCTTGAACCTTTGAACGACGTTTCTATCATTCATGGGGTAGATGTTGCCTCTGGCTTTCCTTAGTTCGTTGTGAGATTCCATCTCTGATATTGCTTTCCATTTGTCAGGATCAGCCTTTTTTTGTAGCAGGCATCTAGAATTATGTATCAACATTGTTAAATACATCCATCTATAAAGACTGAATTCATTTGACCAAATTAGAGTAAGACGAATTTATATCGTTATCCTCAAAGAGGTATTTCACCTGATCGTGCAGTGTTACAGTTGATCCAATCAAAATTAAACAACATTACATAATTATGAAAGGGTCCAGGATAAAAAGATACTTAAAATTTGTTACCAAGATAAGAACAATAAATACAATCTTTGGTGAAACAATACAAAGGAGTTATTTAAGATCGACTTTGAAGGAACATAGGTAAGACCAGGATTTTCCAATTCTATTTGGCTATTTAATAACAAAAGTGTTTATATTGTACTTTGAATATTCTCATGTTAGGACTCGAAGAAAGAAAATTATGAATAGAAAATAATATTTTCTTATACTAGCGGGTCTTGCACGAAAGTTTTATTTTAACCTCCGACAGAGTGCGGAGCCCCTGTGAACCTTTTACGGAACCTCAGGGTTCCGCGGACAGCATTTAAGTATAGCTGGTTTAGACAATTGGCATCTACATATATCTGCTTAATAACACAGTTTTTGTTGTATTTTGGTCTGAAGAATGTGGTACGGGGACATACTTACTAAAGCGATCCAACCTAAGTTGGAACCCTTAAAACCATATATTATATTAAAATATGTAATAAAGCAGTTGAATGTTACCTGCCTCAAAGGCATTAATGCATTGTAGGAGTCCTTTAAGTCCTCTATTTGGCTGTAGTCTGGTGGAACCTTCTTCAGCGTGTCGCACTCGTGGGTGGAATGCCCGGTGTATATGCCTTGCCCGGGGCAGGAGTTGCCACACATTGGCCATTGGCATCCTTTACATCTGGAAAAAATATTGGTATTAATCCTCCCTATGCCTTAAAATATTGTGCGGAAAATCTGTAGAACGTTAATCATCCGCTTGCCGATCACCTGCGGGGTGGATGGGTCATCATGACAGGACTGCCATGACAGAGAAAAACCTAGTATGGGACCGGGCATAGAAAGCGGTAAAAATATAAAACAAAAAAAAAATAACACGACGTTAGTCAATGTAACTTCAAAAAGATCGAGTTCTTAACATGATATTTTCGAAGAAAATGCGGTCGATGAAAATAAATCGCAACCATAAACTTTTTGTATGACTGATATGGAAATACGATGGTAACACTTTTAATCTGAATACGCGTGTGTTTTGTTACTAAATTTGGATATAAAATGTTTCGTCATATCGTAAGTCCAGATTGCACATTTGTCAAGCTGTCCCGGAGATGTAAACCGGTAGAGACCTACCTCTTGCATTCAAAACTACCCTCAGAAGATAGAGAACTACCCCGTCTAGTAGTCTGATACGAACACATTAACGCGACTCTACTGAGTCTCGTTAATGTGTTCGTAAACCACATTGATCGCATCAAATATCCTTAAAGTCAAGCATAAAGTACGAGCTGTGAAGTAGGTATTTTGATGAGACGAGACGATGAGACGAAAATTCGTTACGAAAGCAGTAGTCGGCGCTACAACTAGATGACAATGTACCCTTTTCTGTAAAAACGCTTACGATTTTAGTTCGTAGGTAGTATAAGGGCTTCAGTTTGGTATATGTGAAACAAAATGTCCGAATATGGGCTGCAGTGATCATTCTCTCATAGGTTACTTTTCAGAAGTTTCACTTGTGCCGTGTGTGGATTGTAAACACACATACTTTTTAACCCCTGACGCAAAAAGAGGGGTGTTTATCCTGAGTTCCGCAATGTTCCTAATTTTAGTAAAACTCACTTATATATAGAGGTCTCGTCGAGTTCCCGATAACAGCCAAGACAAATGAGCGGGCAGCCGGAGCAGGGGCCCACGGCCAGCGCCGGTTGCTCCATGATCAGCTCGCCGGCGCGGATGTCTCTGCTCGCTACCAAATACCTGGAATTCAATTATTATTCATCACTGAAACCGGCATATATACGAGAAGGACTTGAGAAATATTTAAGTGTTAGAAACTAAAAACTGATATCAGTTTTTGCATTGTAACAACAGTGGTACCTATGTTCTTAATTACATTGTAATAATGTGTCCCAACTAAGCCCTAATATTTCTGCAAGATGTTTCAAGCCTCTTAGGAATCCAATCCAATTGGAGGATGATTACAAAACTCAGTGGCAGTGATGACCTAACATGAGGCTAATAGCAAGTTCGCTTACTACATCAATATTATTAAAAAATAGCTTACACCACTGTCATAATCGTACCATGAGAAGTTATATTGCCTTCAGATCGTACGTACTAAAAATTAGAGTAAACGTGTATAGAAATCTTTTTACAAATAAAACAGCAGACGCGTATAAAATAAATAAGCAATTCTCAGATTTAAACTGATGAATTTCAAGTTTGTTTTTTTACAACTAAATTGACTGACTAATATGTTACACGAAATCCATTCCATACTCTTCTATAGAATGGATTCCACGAAGGGATCCGGAGATGACGCTACCCATATAAATAATGTGTTTCTGAGTAATTCACGTAAACTCGACATTCATTACCAGCGTCAAAACAAACTCGGGCAAAGTTTGTTTATATACACATTTATTACAGCGAGGTAAGAGTAGAAGCCCATTAGCGAAACACCTGGAGTTCTGGTGTAAAAAAACTATAGAAATTAACTGAATTGCTTGTTGGCACTGGCGGTTACATGCGCTCCGCCTGTGAAACTGCGCTACGCTGTCAGACCAAAATAATGAGATGAAGCCTCGCTGAACTTGTACTAAAACTCGTAAATACATCGGAATTTTGGGAAGGTGAAATTTTGTGGCATGGAATTATATTCAATACATCACAACTTATGACGCATCATAAGTCCTTGTTTTCACTGACCAAAATCATAATTTTCATTGCAAGTGCGTAAAATGTAGGTTCTTCACGTCTATTGGCAGGGTTTCGTTATTTTTTTTTGTAGAAGAAGCAAAGGCCTATACATACAACGGTAAGTTAGACAAATGTTTAGATCTAAGTTAAAAGTACCTAAAGTAAATGGAAATGTTTTTAAATATAACTGTCAGTTGCTTAACAAGAAATCGTAAACCACATTGATCGCATTTGATAAATAGTTGTTCATCTATTAACAAACAGCTCAATGTATATTGCCTCGATTAAAGTATCGATTGGAGACTAGGTATTCACATAAGTCATCTGTGAAGAGTCTGTACATAGTCTGTCTAATCTATTGATCACCTATTGGTGAAACTAGAAAACGAACACATAAGTCGATAACGACTGGATAAAGTGTACGCGCATTAAAGTCGACTATTCTAACCAAGTTTAATCATGAAATCGTACAAGCACACAACTCGACTCAACTATTTGATCGATATAACAATAAAAGTGTATATATGTGCTAGGTGTAAGTGTATTGTTTGGTCTAAGGCTACAGACTAGTGCTGCTAGTGACGTTTCATGAATGTTTACATATGCAGAACTGCTGAAAGTAAGTTAACTAAATATATAAAATTAAAAAATACAGCCCAAGTACGAGTCGGATTCCCGCACGAATGGTTCCGTGCTATTCTATTTAAAACGACATCGAATTACAGCAACAACGACAACGAATCACATTAGTTGTATGGGGGCCTTAAATGTTTATTTTATTCAGTTTTGAGTATTTGTTGCGACAGAAATACATCATCTGTAAAAATTGTCTAGTTATCGCGGTTCATGAGATACAGCCAGGTGACAGACAAGCGGACAGATGGACAGACGGACAGCCGAGACTTATTAATAGGGACCCTATTTTTATTCTTTACCGTTTTTACCCTTTTGGTACTACAATATCGTATCGTACGGTACGGTATCCTAGTAAAAAATATTTTTGTGTGTCCTGCATGCATAAATTACACTGTTTGCGATGAAACTTCGGAAAGTTTGAACACTTGCTTATTACCTGACTGCGTCAGAGGGAGGGTGATGTTTTTTCAGATTATTTATTTACCTATGTATCTTTGTATGTATATATGGCTTAACGGAATGTGACTTTCGAATTTTGTGTATAAAGTAGCCTAAGTCGATTTTGTATAAGTTAGTAATTACCAGCATGATGCTCTTATACAGAGACTTACATTAAACGATCGGGTCAAGCAAGTATTTCCGTTATTTTTTGTATTCTTCTATTTCTCTAACAAAAAATTCTAAGCGTTCTAGCTTAGAAAATAAAATTATCCCTGTGTATACCAATACGCTGCAACTTGACAACTACTACAAGAGTTTAGAAGTTGTAAATTTCAAATCACCTCATATCATACAATCATATAGTATCTTTAAATCTTTAAAATCCCCTTTACCTTTTTTATAGCATTTAAACAGCAAAGCATGGAGTCCATCTGATGGTAAGCGGCCACCATCCATAGACATCTGTAAACAACTTCATATAAAACAGGGGTTCTATCTGAAGGCAATCAGATGCGTTGTTACTCCCGATGACTAAAATGGTAGCTTCATAGGAAAGTAAACCGGCCACGACACCCTTCCACCAAAAAGCTAGAATGAACATAAACATAAACGCTTTCTACATTCATAGCCCCACAGTAGGATTTTCTCTTGTGTCGCGGGCGCCATAGACATACAAAGACGAATACACAAACACCTAGACCCAGAACAGGAATCTAAACTTATAATTCACATGTCTGTCTGAATTATGAGTTTAGCCGGAGATCGAACCCGGGGCCCACTGCGTGTCAGACCGGTCTGGTGACCGCTCCACCACGTGGGTCGTCAAATTGCTTCACCCTAGAATTATATGTGGCGGTGGTACCAACCCGGTCAATCACACTGGTTCTACTACCTAGTTGAGTTACTCAGAGATGCTCATTACAGATTACAGGGTGACATTAACCACTTACCTTCCAACGGGTGGACTGCATGCTTGTGTACTAAATTGATACAAAAATGAGTCCTCTTAGAATAAGATAGCGTCCATGTTATGATGAAATCCACGGTTCAATATACTTTTACTCACATCACTTATGATTTGAAATAAAATGAATTATCTTTATTTTGCAAAAGCCTTCGGAGGCACTCACAAATTGTCAATGACAATATTTTTTTCTTACACTCCGGTGGTAGTGTCGGAACACGACCTCAACTGAGAAGATCCGGCAAGAAACTCAGTGGGTTTGTCTTTTTTCCTTATATTACTTTGTATATATGTATATTTTTTAAACATCTTGTTTATTACATGGGCAATAATATCTAGATCCATTTCACGCACATTCTCCATGCAAACTCTCACACCCTTGTCACAAGTAAAATTAATTTAAATACTTGTTTACGTAATACCCACCTGCCCATAACATCCGAATGTTTCACTTCATAACACAGGTCTTCCTTCGGCGTCGGTGTGTCGGGCTCAGATTCCTCCTTAGCGGTCGACTGTGCGTCAGCTTCGATGATGTTCTCCTTGTTGCGACCATCCTTCCCACGCTTTTTTTGCTGGAAAAATATATCATTGTAATTGAAACATGTAGTGGACATTTAAATGCAGTCTAAATGTAAACACACTGCCACAAAGTCATGAAGATCAACTATGTGGAGGAACTATTCGTGGTTCAACTAAAGAGTTATCTACCTATTTGTCCTTTATACAGGAATGTTTAAGGTTGCTAAAGGGTGTGATTTGAGAGAGTCACAGACCAGGCGTGCCAACTTAGTCCTCAGGACTAACAAAGACCGACGTTAGGACGGAACCTTACTGAGAGTACTGTTTAATGATGTCCAAGGACGGCAGTGGCCACTTGCCGGTAGATGGATTAACGTACACATTTGCCAATAACATAATATTTTAAAAATATTGCGTGGCACAGTCCCATTGATGGGCACAAGTCGTCTCTCAAAATAAGAGAAGGAAGGAATAAGAGGAGTTTCGATCATAGCTCGCCACGCTGGTAAGTTGCGGCTTGGTAGAAACACGGCTTTTACCACCAGATAACTTTTACCTCTAGAGAACCACTGCCTTTTAAGTTTTCTTGCTTTTTTTAGGGTTCCGTAGCTAAAATCGAAACCCTTATAGATTCGTCATGTCTGTCTGTCTGTCTGTCCGTATGTCACAGTCACTTTATTCGAAAAATATTAAGGCTACTTAGGCTAGAGTTGAAACTTGGTGGATAAGAGTATTATATAAACCGCTTTCGGAATTATAAAATAAAAAATATATTAAATTTAACTAAAATTTAAATTTAACTAACACGGAACTGAAACTCAAACATTTTTTTTTTCATCTTACCTACATATTTGAGGTGTCTATAGAAAGATCTTCAAAAATAACATGGCTATTTCTTAAACCATTTTGTCTCAAAGTCAATTGTTTGAGATAAGCCCTTTCGAAGGTGTAAAATGTGTCCCCCGCCTCCTTTAACTTTTAAACTAGGAGAGTGAAAAATCTGGATAAAACATATTGTAAATGTCAAGGAAAACTTCCAACGAAAATTAGTTTGAACAAGATACGGTTGTTTTTGAGATATAGCACTTTTTTCAAAAACCGAATAACATAACTCTGTAATTTGTATGAATTACAGAGTTATGTTATTCGGTTTTTGAAAACCGAATAACATATTATTCGGTTTTTACACTATGAAAAATAAACTTATATTGGTAGTTGGAAAACTGTTAAACTTTATTTAATGATAATGCTACGGAACCCTTCGCCTGCGAGATTGACTCGCACTTGGTCGCATTTTTCTTTACTGTTAATATATGTACGATAAAATGTAATATGCACATGGATTCCAAAAAAATCTAATTTTTAGGGCCCAAAATTCATACCGCTAAGCCTACCGCTAACACATATCACACACCACACAAATCTAAATTCATCCCTTTACACTGCTTTCAGTATGAAAAATCTAGAATTAAGTAGTTTAATTCACAGCTAAACGCTTCACGATCATTCTTATAATTGAAACTCGAAATTGAATCGAATAAACTTAAAAAACAAACGCGCCAAGAAACGCGTGTTCTTAGCACTTCAACTTACGCAGGAAACGCAACGTAACATTTACACGACAAGTTTTTCCAAGATTTTATGAATGGACTGTGGAGGAGGCCAGCCCACTGACGTATGGAAATTATGAATGAGTGCTCAGCTCTTGTAGGCGGTGTCTAGGTGTATTTCTGTGCCACTTGACTCGCCGTGCCAATGGCTTCATGTAAAAATCTGTTTCACAGCCCTGCCAATGATTTATACGACCGTGAAATGGGCGATTTAAGGTTGCTTGTTTCTAGGATCAGTGGGTCAGTTGATTTTTATTATCTTAGCTCATAGCAGCAACTAATCACATCACAATTATCTGAGGCTGTTACTGAAGTCAGTCAGTCATATTCAGCTTGGTATCGTTTGAACACCATAACTGACCGTAAGCACATTTACCCAAGAACTTAAGTTTTTAACTTTAGAACTCAATTTTCGGCATTTAAATAGATGTTGTAAAAATTTAATTTCTTTGATTTCAATTATTGATTTCGATTTCCCATATATCTTCTCACAAACAAACAAGATTACAGCAACATGACAACGAAATACTTTAAATAATTGTATTATTTTTTAAAATAACTTATTTTTATCTATTTTCAGCAAATCTCACAATGTATCATATTTATTGTACAGTAATATAAGCAAGCTGTTGAAAGATTGTTACGCGTAAAGTGTTTGCTTATTTAATAACAATTCTCACCTTCATTAATCTTTTCAAACGTCTCTCATTCATCATTTTAATTATAAACATCAAGTAAAATTTTAGTTACACGCCTTAAAATAAAATAGCTAGAAAATATTCTTTATTTTTTGAAGAAGTTTTATAAAAATTGGGATTGGTGTCGAGTGACGGCTTGCGTCACGAAGGTTACATAAATACACGAAGGTTAAATAAATAGTTTATTAATTTTTATTTTGGCTAACTTAAAAAAAAAAACTTTTAACACATTTATCTAGGAATTTATTACTAGTGATTTAAGTGTTTCAATTGCCAAATCTTTGCTCCATCATCAGACCCTCATTATCAAGACCAATCTATTTGACTTTATAAACCAAAAAGTATGAGCTCTAATTCGAGGGGTTAGCTTAGTCACTGAAGACTTCCAATATACCTACAGCTCCCTTTATCGTCGCATTAGCCCCACGATACCAAATTATAGTTTTGTTATCCAAGCTACATTTACGTATAATACTTTATTTTGATACGATTACAAGTATGTGAAAATTGAATTCCAAGATTTTGTTACATTGTTAGTTTTTTTTACATGTGAAGCACTTGAAGCGTGTAAAATTAGAAGGCGCTACATGATAGGTACATGAGACAGAAGTATCACGTCTAGACATTTTTTGCCTACACGAGTAATGTGTATAGATTGAAACACACAGACAACACTTGTATGAGACAATGCAACTTAATTTACACGGCACATTTGTTGCCGATCTCAAGGAGGATTATTTTTTTCTTTGAATTGATTTAAGACATCGTTTTATACAACTACCATGTCCTGAAAATATCAGCTAGACCTGGAGAAGACTCTGCTGAGTGCTGGAACAGTTCAAACATGTTACACTACGCGGTATAGGTCATAAAAATACCTTATGTCCAAAAATTTCATTTATTAGGACAATTAAATGAGAAATTTAATCTCAAGTTAGATTGGGACGTTTGATAAATAATATATGTAAACCCTGGGTTAATAATGTATGGAAAGCTACAGCCCTATTCCAACACATAAATATCTATAGACACTCGAGAGAGAAGTAATGGATGGACTATTGATGATAAAATTTATTGCATCCTTTTGTGCCAAGCCGTTTTACGCAGTCCATCTTCAAATACGTTTACACACACGAGCGGTATACGTTTAAATCGTATATTATGTTGAAACAATTAAAAAAACTCTGAAAATTATTATTTTGGGGTAGTATAGGACCAGTCAGGTCCCAACATAGTTAACTGATGAAGGCAAAATTAATTTCAATAGCTAAATATTGTTAAATATTAAAATCTATCAATTCCGCGATAATATTACTTAGTTTAAAATCATAAAAACCACTAATATCAGAGCATCCTATAACTTCTTCAATCCCTATAGTTACTTTAATGGCTATTCACACTGACTACGCTGTCATATTTAGATGTGCTGAATAAATATGTCCACGTATTATGACTATGACGTTTCCGGGTCCGATCCCCAGCGAGGCAGATATTGATATGATGGATTTAGATTTTGGGTCTGAGTACTTGTGTATTTCTATTACAGCAACGTCACTGGAACAAACCTCGTGTTAGAAAGTAGAAAGCATTACCTATTATAATTCGATCGTCTAAAACGGTCTGAGCTGGAGCAAGATAATTTTCGAATATATATGGACATATTGAATAAATTTTGTTATTTATTTATCTATTATTTAGCTATCCAAAAAGGATAATTTAATGTCTCGAATATAACATTCTCAAAAGTATTCAAGGTTTTTCAAAAGAATTTTAGACATTCGACAAGTAGGCTTTCACTCTGTTTAATCTGGATCATAAATAATTCTGTAGAAGTGAAATTCTAATGAATTTATGATGAAAATTTGGTTTGAAATGTACGCAAGACATAACAGAGCTGAATATATTATATTAACTTGTACTCCAGCAATTATTTAGCCAATGATCCCGTGAGTGTAAAAACTAGATCATGAATCTTTCACTGTACACTCGAAATGTAAATAGTGGATTGGTTAATGGATATAAACAAGATTTCCTTCCCTGAGTGTATGGGAAATAGCGCGGCCATTAAAATACGTATAATGGTTCTTGGCGAGTGGCCGTGTTTTATTGTGGTCCATATAGTTGCTAATTTAATTAGTTCAAGGTTAAATAAGCATTTTGGAAAGTTTTGATTTGTATCAGTGTCATATTTCCATTCATCCATCAGCCGTTTAGGTTCACTGCTCATACGAAGAAAGAAAGTAAGAACAATATGTATTTCCAATTCCATCCAATTTCACTACAACAGGTTTGTTTATAAGATATTACTTAAATTCTACAAGTTTGATGTTGCAGCGAGTACTAGACGAAAATGGGCAGCACTCGGCATAAATCGTGGATCGATTTGCAGTGCGCCCCAGGTTTTTGCGTAGAACGGTCAATATAGTTCCTCCTATTGGGGGCTTTTGCCAATAGCCACCTGACATGAATATTCGTGGGTATAGATAATGCACATGATTTTGCTTCTTAGTCAGCTCCTATGAGATCCACGGGAAGAGGGAGGCTAATTAAGACCGACAGCACTCCCCTCCAATAGTCATCCATTAGGTTTCAAGGGAAGTTCTTTAAGAGAAAAAGGAAAAGCAAGTCATAACGTTCATTTTTTATAGTATAGAAGTATCAAACGACCATGCAGCCCACCTGACGGTATGTGGCTACTGCCGCCCATGGACATCTGTCCCCTCATCACATCACATCATCCCTCGGTAAGATCAAAGTCTCACCTAAAGTTAGCCATGGAAGCGTTGCTACCTGATGACTTAGAACACAACAGCGCATAGCATTGTTGTTATTCAGCAGAAAACGGTGTGGCGGTTGTGCTTTCGAAGTCGAACCACAAAGAGTTCTACCACCCTCAAAATTGATTGCTTTTGCGTCAAATGGTTTAGGTTGGAATTATAAATTACAAAATCACAAAGCTTCAATTGTTTGAAATTATCATCAACCGATGATGGCACTTGATGATGCAAGTTCTTCCTGGCCCTCTACTGAATATTGTTTCCAAAATCAATTAAATCCTGAAGGACACAATGTTAACCGTGCACACTTCTGATGTTCTTGTTGAATGTTATGGAGACCTTTTAGGCATTTGGTTTTCTACGTAACCTTTCCTACATAAATAAATCAAACGATAAATATTATATAAATGCTGCGATCAAATTTTACTTGCAACAAAAATGTATTAATGCAATTGGAAAATCAATAATAACATTTTTTACTTTCACGACGACACTGCAGACGTCCCGTAAAATAATCATCATAAAATCATTATAATGAACTTACCATAAAAACGCTATGAATAAAATAAAAACCGAGCACACAATTTCCCACACAAAATAGATAATTGTCCCAGAAATCTCTTATTTGCCAGAAATAGTTTAGAGAAGTAACACAATCGTCGCCCGCGTTAATAATAGTTAAGAATTGCTTGTTGGCAGTGATTCCTTATAACCGGCCGTTTGAAATATGCGAAACGGGCTCCTACAATTGTTTCTGTGTCTTGGACCGCGATCAAGTGTCGTTTAATTTGTTTTAGTTATTGTCATTGCCTAGGGTTCGTGCACACTGGACTACTTCATTTCCTTTGAGCAGCATAGAGATAGGTAGACTGACTTTGCAACGCTTCATGCGTCTTTCTGTCTTTCGCTATATATGTATATGGTCTATAGATATTTGCAACATCAACGGAAGCGCCATCCTGAAATTTCTAAAGAAATCCATGTATTTAATAAAAATAAGAAAGTCGCGTGTCGCATGTTAATAAAAATATCACGGAAATATCAGAAATCCGAGATTGCTGAGCTTTAATTTAATGTAAAGAACATATTACAAATACATATTTACAATCCATATGTTGAGGTAAGATTTAGTGTTTGTTTCATTAAAATCCTTCAATTCTACTAAAAGTTATTACAAAATATTTAAATTTATATTCTTTTTAAACGTATGTGAAGCCGGAGCACAGCATATTTTAAAAGCTTCTCTTTACCATTATTGCAACCGTCCACATCATATTGCGCCTGAACACATATTTACGCGTATTATATGTCATATTAACAAAAAACATAGCACCTAATATGTTAGACTTCGATTGGATCACAAGCCGACGCTGTCTAGACGTGAAAAGGCAGACATAGATTAAAATAACCTGTCATAGACGTATCCTATGAAGATAAATGTTCGCAAACAATGACGACCGACGTAGAAAACTGCGTGCAACATTGTAATGTAATTCTTAACTGCGAGTAAGGAAAATAAATATTATTAATATATATATTAGTTTTTGTTTTAATAAGTTTTTCATAAGGAATATTTACTTTATTTATCCAAATTCCGAAATAAGTTTGTGTAGAGAAGGAAGAATGTACTTCACTCTCTAGACAGTATATCTCATTCATCCCAAAACAATTACAGCCCACACCCAGCCAAGTACTTGTAGACCAAATGCCGCAACCTCGAAGACCAGAAAATCGGGTTTTACCGTAGTCTACCCGCTTTGACCCAGTACGCAACCCATGCCTCTAGTTTTTACACGGTTTTTAAAGTATAGAAATTAAACAAGTAAAGCAGAACTACATATATTTGATATAAGGACTGATCTTTGTCATTGGGTGTAAAGCGTTTATATTCGCGTAGAGTACTCTTAATTAGTTCATCAATTAGTTAATCGCATTCGAAGTTTTTTTGACGTTACAGATAGATGATTAAATTTTTGTATGTATGGAAATATGTAGCGTTTGAAATGTGCACTGCATTTGAAATTATTTAAAGTTTTCAAACATTCTGACAACTTATTTCCCTTGTGAAACGGGATTAATAAACAAAATTATTTAGACAGCAACGTTTTACACGGAACATTGCGCTTGTCCATAAATAATGGGTTTTTGGCATAATGACATAAATATTTTATTACCAGCATTATTTAAATAAGTCTGTCAGGTAGGGCAAGGTCAACTGCTCTCTTAAATTATTGCAATTCATAATTATAACGAAAGAGACGAAGTATGTACAACGCCTGCCGTTAATAATAGAATCAACACATCTGTCAATAAGAGACGCCGGCGATGACGGTACATCATTAACCGTAGCATGGATAAATAACGGTATTTAAAAAAATTATAAGTTTAAAATTTAGAAGACAAATATTTTATTTCGGGGGAAATAAATGAAAGACTTAGCAGTGATAGCCTTATGGTTGAAACTTGCCATCTCAATCGAAGTACCAAGGTTCGAAAACTGCCGCTGCTTGAAGGCGAGGAAACCTACACAGAGGAAGCGAGGAAACCTACACCTGGGAGTTTTAAAAAAAAGGTCTTAAGAGCTCGGTGCAGTCTGCCGTTTGGCCAGCGCGGTGGATTTGACCTTTTAAAACTCTTGTCCTGTAAGAAGACCCGTAGACAGCAGTGGGTCAATAATAGGTTGTCGATAATGGAAATGACTTATAATAACAATAGCGAATTATTATCCAGAGCAAGGGAAAATATTATTACATTTGCCTAAACATATGAGTGCGAAAAAATTTCATTTCATTTCCATATTTCCATTGTCAAAAAAAGAGAATGCTAAATCACAGCAAACTTTTGATGGCATATACGAGGTTAACACTCAATATTTTTCCGAAAGGCCCTTATCACTTTTCATGTATCTCCAACGGTTACGAGTAAAACCTAAATTTTTGGTCACATAGCGAAGCACGGGTACTTTAGCTAGTACGTGACATTTATAACCCTTAACATAAATGCTTCTGGAAAAAGATGCATCTTTATAATAAATTAACTATTCAACTTTCAGAACTTTACTTAATGTTTACATTAAGGATTGTTTAGAGGCTTTAGAATGAATTTAGCTCAGTCTGAGTATCTAACATTAAGGCATTTATAATACATCGTTTGAAGACTCTGATCAGGAACTATAAACGCGTTGGAGCTCCATAAAGATTAAGATGAAATATAAATAATTCAGCGGATGACAGCTGACTGATGTTACGAGGCCCGGGACCCTGCCAACAGTGCCGACGTGTGTTGTGACAACGACGACTTGCATGGGGAATGACATTAAGATAATATCAAAATGGTGTTTGTTTAAAAAATCAAGTAATCATGGTTTACGTATAAATCACCTGCTATAGGGGTTTTCTGGAAAGAGCTTGAGTTGCACTTCTGTCAGGTAGGTAAATTATGAAGCAAGGCTGGTCACAGATCGCGGAATCGATCTGTTGATCTGATTTCTGGGTCTGTATTGCCTCTTTTCGATCACCGTGAAGTGATAATAAGCTTAAAAATATTTTAACTGTCGATCGATCTATCCAAATAAGGTAAATAACATTGCTTTTGGAAGTGTGTGAACAACACATGCCCTTATACCTAATTCTAGTATGAAAAGAGACTGTGAGTGTGGAAAGTGTTTATCTACATTTAAATATTTACATTATCTGTGGGCATCCTTACCCTCACGCAATTAAGATTTTTTAAACAAATGATTGGATTTAGTAATATGCACAAGTGATATGTTTACGTCTTATTAGGTATAACACATCGTAGATGTCGAAGTTGTAAAACTTTTACTAATAATTATACAAACGAAAAAAAATAACGCTGAAAATCGTATGTTTATCGTGAGCTAAAAATTATCACTTTAGAAACGACGTTCTTACGAAAAACTGCTGATGTTCGCCATACGGAATGTGTCCGAAACCAAAAAAAAGGGAACACCATTCCGCCACGCATTCCGCCTCCCGCAATACAATAACATCGTTTACATTCTTGATCAGAAGTGGCACACTCGGGGACGGCACAAATATCTCTTTCAATATAAACATATTAAGAGATCCGGTCGATATTTCAGCGCGCTATTCCAATAGCTATTTGCTAGTTGCCGGGCAAAAGTAGTCCAAGACGACGATGGTTGTATTATTTTTTATGTAAGAGAGTATTAGAGGCAACAAACGAGCATGTAAACCTGATGGTAAGAGATCACTGCCACCCATAGGTATCTCTAATCAACCCCAGACAAGATTAGTTTTAATTTAGGTTGGCCAAAAATGCGTTGCTACCCCTGATATTAGATATTTGCATGCTTCGGATAAGTATGTCTCCCTTAGCACATGCTCCAGAACACAATAGCGCTTAATATTGCGTTATTAGACAGATAAACGTAAATGGCGGCGAGGCGGTAGCTCCTCCTAAGTCGGACCATAAAGGGTTGGACGACCCGGGTAGCGAAGCGGTCACCATACCGGTCTGACACGCAATGGGTTCCGGGTTCATTCAGTCTGTCTGGCCAAGGGGACAGACAGACTGAATGATCAGTTTAGATTACTGATCTGGTCTGGATGTTCCTGTATTCGTGTCACGACACAGAAGAAAATCCTAGTGTAGGGCTATGAGTGCAGAAAGCGTTTTATTAAGGGAATCACACCTATAAATATTTGGTAACTGGAGATTTTACTACTCCTAATGGTGCTTTTTTTTATATAATAGATGTAATTTACGTAATGTTAAGTGGTCACTGCCAACTATGCACATCTGTAATGTTACCAATCGCTTAATGACGAGAAGCATTGCTATTCCCCAGGCTTAACCTTCAAATCATAATACAGCAACGCGAACAGTTAAAAATTAAGGAATTTAAATCGAAACACGCTCTTATTTTTGGCAAAGTGAAAATTCAGAATGAACGGAGTCGAAAGGAAGGAGCAAATTGTAAGAATACCTACAAATCCGAACACAGGAGAAATAAAAAGGAATCACAGTAAATTTCTATCCGCTATAGGTGAGGTAGATATAATCCCACATCCCCACGAAATAAACAACGTTGACTGTTGATGCGTTTATGTAATTAGTTGCATTCGCTGCCAAGCCGCTTGCCAACTCCGAATAGATGAACTTGCTCCAAGGGCCACGCGATTTGCTCTGTTTATATTTAGTTTTATTTACTATGCAAATTAATGTCCAAGAGATATCTGTTTTGCGAACTTGAGCTGTTCAGTTTATGGAACAAGAAATATAAACAAATTCGAGAAAATTGATTGTTAGCGTTCTCTTTCGTTATCTGCGATGACTGAACGCAAGTTTTGCTACAAATTTGCATACAACTACTAAGGTTTGAATCCCAGGGACGCTCCACTGATTTTTGTAAAATTATATGCGTATTAGAAGTTCATTATCACTGCTTTACGGTGAAGGAAAACGTTGTGAGGAAACCTACACACCTGAGAGTTCTTTAAAAAAAGTTCTCAATGGCGTGTGCAGTCTATCAATTCGCACT
>DWTU01000345.1:0-18237 GCA_018251515.1 Cecropterus confusis | reverse complement strand
GGGGTCACTTAACATCAGGTCGACTGCATGCAGGTTTGCTACTTTAATATTATAATAAAATCAAAATCAATGCAGACACTGAAATAAGAGTAAAAACATACACTATGGTGCTCAACCTTGGTCACAGTTGGGTATCAAGATTCATCATAGTTTGTCTTATGATAAGAGATAAGAGATGTCGACATTCGACATATAATTCGACATACATGTGCTTTGTCAATGACCAGCCATCAGATCTTGACTGGCAATGCCACTTTACTTGTATTTATTATGCCACTTTACATTTATTTAATAAAATAAGTAATATTATAAAAGATAATAAGTAAGAATGAGCAAGAATAAATATGTCTATATTATTTAGAATTTATGTTAGTCAGTGCAGACAAGCGTATGTGTTGAATACAAATCGAACCAAATTCTTATAAATGCTATCAAATTACGCTACCATCTACGCTATCAAAAACCATTACAAGTGGAAGTTATGTTGCCATTTTTAAACGCGGTTAAAACCGCAGTATACGGCTAGTATAAAATAGTTTTACTTATTAATAGTACGACATCGGGCTACGTGGGAAGGCTAATATTAAGGATTGTGGCAGGTTAAAGAAACGATGAATATTTTAAGTTTTTCGTGTTTGACTAATAAAATAAACCATAAGACTACGAAAAGCCTTTTCGTAGTATTACAACCTACCACTTACATATACATATTTACATAGTTTAATAATTTAATGGACAACGTGCAAAAATGCAGGAAACAAAAGTATGTTTAAAAGATGATTCTAAAAGTATAATTTCTGTTAATCTGTTTCACGGCAGTAGTCAAAAATAATGTTACGTATAATTAGGTGCCGTTAGCCGCTTTATTAAAGATATTTGTATGCATATAATTGGTCATTACAAAAAATCATCAAGTTTTCCGTAAAAAGGCATAAATTGTTAAAAAAATGCAATTTATACTTGTGGATGTCCTTTTATTTCCATTTGTTTGTTTACTTCTAAACAACCATAATTTTAACTTTCTAGTAAAAAAACGTAAGTTGAAATAAAAAAAAAATACTTTTCGATTAACTTTTCATTGATTACGACTTCTAAATAAGAAAAATTGTGAACTTAAGAAAAATTTGCAAGCCGTGGGCTTTTGACAGCTGTGCCGTGAGTTAAGTATTTGTGATTATATTTTCTACTGTCTGGGCAGTTAAATGTGCTATTGGTATCCTGCTATCTGAAAACTTTTTACTACATACATTAATTAAAGGAAGAGTGCAATTTATTGGCTTTGTTTAGTTGTTTATTGCGCTAATAAATCGAGTAAGAACAGTAGTAAAGCCTGTTTGCTATTAGCAACGAGCATAAGCCCAAGTATTCTATTGTCTATGGTATAGGCGTAGTATAATCTGTGCGGATTTCATACATAGAATTGAATGGCTCGTACCTTGAAGTTAACGTGAGTGGCTCGTAAGCTCAGTCATCAGCCGGCCGATCGCGGCGGCGACTGCCCGTTCCATATTCGAAAATTCAAAGTACGAATATTTCGTACAAACAAACCCGCGCGTCTCGATCGAATTTGACAGCTTTATTTTTAAAATTTACATTATTTATTGCGGTCCAGATTTATACTGACAGGTACGTTTCTTTTTTATGTGTAATGTTTTAAATTATTTAACAACTTTGTATTTTTCTTGATTTTTTCCTTTTCAATGTCTACGTATTTATCAATAAATTATATTATTTATTGTTTAGTGTCAAAATGAACTAATTTTATGATTATTTCGTATGAAGTCAGTCACTTTAATTAGTTGCAGTACATTGTTTCACATTTTTTTTACCTTTTTAATTGTTGTTAATATTGCACGCTGTAATTTTATGTATTTTCCTTTCACTATATAAATATTGCACTGAATTATTATATATTGCATTAAGACCATACCATCACAAATACAACGCTGATTTGATTTAATTTATTTTAAGTTTCTGAAGATGAATGACATAGACTACACACTCGTAGATGATTTTTGTAATTGCAATAAGTTCGATGTATCATAATTTCATAATTATGTGAGAGCAGAGCAGAGGTGGTATTATAAACTTTTATGATAATTGTTATGAAGAACTTTTATTTAGCTAAACGTAACACCTTATTAATTAGGTATGTGGTAATTATTACAAATGTCCAGGTAAGTAACTAATTACTAAGTTTTATTATTTTCTGTATCGTATTATATACTTTGGTTGCAAAATATGACAGTTTGATTTAGTACTTTCAGTTTGAACATATTTGAATAAAAAAAAACATTTTCAAAAGTTATTTGCGATAAAAAAAAAAAACATACAAAACTTTACGTTATAAGCGTAAAGTAGATATTTGAGTGGAAAACTATGTAATTAGTCTCGTCTATTAGGAAATTAAATGTACCAAATCCGGTTACAAGATCACCTCTTTCTTTTTTAAGTGAGTGATTATTTTTAGGGTTCCGTACCCAAAGGGTAAAAGCGGAACCCTATTACTAATACTCCGATGTCCGCCTGTCAGCGTGTCTGTCACCAGGCTGACAGACAGTTGAAATTTTCACAGATGATGTATCTGTTGTCGCTATAACAACAAATCCTAAAATATAATAAAATAAATATTTAAGGAGGTTCCCATACAACAAACGTAATATTTTTACCGTTTTTTATAGAAAATGATACGGAACTCTTCGAGTGCGAGTTCGACTCGCGACCGACCGGTTTTTTAAATATACAAGTATTGGGATAGCCCCAGAAGTATGGAATGTAATTTTGATATCCAAACGTAGTAATAAGAATTAACAAAACTTGATAGTTGCATTACTCGACAATAAGTTGACATTAACCCCGCTCAAGCGAACACTCCCGCCAAGTTCAACGTTTCCCGCCTTTTTTCTTATTTATTATTATCTTTTTATTTATTATTATATTACTTTCTTATTATCTATATGGCAATCGATATAATGTTTACTTATTATACAGGCAATATATACTATAGGCTAACACAAGGTAGATGATACAAAAAAAAACCATTGCATCGCAAAATACCATTAATTTATCAACATTTCTGTTAAATAATTTTAAAAGGTGGCAATGGTAAAAAAGATGATTTAAATGTTATATTATTCAATTTAATTCCATAAATTATACTATTTTTTATTTTCGTAATATCAAATAATAAATTTTAACCGTAAAAATTTCGACTGTTTTTAAATTTTCTTTGTGTATCAGAGAACACCATCTTTTGGACACAAGATTTGGTGAAACATAAATTGTCTCTTTTAAATAAAATAATAGTTTTAGTTGCTTGAATCAGCGACTATTATGTTTTATATTTTGCGAATGAAGTTATCACTTGTATGATAACGTTACATTCATTTATACAGTGCTAGATATTGTTTATAAAATTATATAACAATATTTATGGTCTATCTCTGATTTTTTTTTACCGTGAAGATAAAACAAGATTCGATTTTTGATAGAAATTTGATGTCTGTTTATCAGTCGTCAATTGTCAAATTAAACGATCGAATTTCGCAATACATATTTATATTGGTTTTAGATATGGTTCAGTTTATCACAGAATATTCTTACTTTTTAATCAAGATTCGTCCTCTGAATAATTTCACTTCTGGACATTTGTGTTAATGCAACAATTACATACACGGACGTACTCGCCGAATAATTGCTGAACAACGACGAATAATATATGTAAACGCAGCGCACGAGCATAGCATTAATATCCTTTGATTCGCTCCATAAAACCGACACTGCGCGGAGAACGTATGAGAATCGTGGCGAATACCGAACACACTCAAGTAACATACGTACATATTCGCACTTACTTGTTTGTACTCGATGAGTATCAAAATGTTACATTTAATTTGAAGTATTACTTTGGATCTACGAAATAAGAAAGGTTTTAAATGTGATGAGGGTCGTAGTACGAGTACTTAGAATATGTTATCCTAGTAACATAAAGTGACTATTTCCCTGATGAGGTAGAGTGTATATTCGTTTTGCTTTTTGAATTTTGCAAAATGAAATACAAAAAACGAGACATAATATATTAATGATTAAGTATTAACACAATTTTTATTAATGACACCCTTTTTGGTATAGAAATATCAATTACAACGCACTTTATTCTTTTCTTATTGCCATAAAATACATATCTTTGTTTCATTTATGAAAAGCTTTGTCTTTGTAAGATTTAATCGTATTTTTTCAGCAGCATTTTAATTGAATAATCCGTTGAAATGTAGCTCTTAAAACGTGAGCTTTATTTGTCAATAATAACGAGCTTTTAACTTATTGGGATGGAAATAGGTATTATTTTAAATTTCATGGTTAAGATTTATCATTGAAAATCATCTAATCCTTTATCTGTAGTTTATTTTAAGATTATCTTGTGACTTTAAATTATAATCCGATTAGACGTGCGACCTTAAGTTTGCAAAACCTCTTATTAGCTTTTAACCATGACAATAACTCCCCAATATGGTATCCTTATTATATTTGACCTTATTTACGTTTACGAACAGAATTCTTTATAGGCATCCCTCAAGGTACACTTCTGAGTCAGCATTCTTATGCAATATTTTTCCTTAAATGTAGAGTTTTATTAATACGCTTTTATTAGCTTCGGCCGTATGTATGTATGTTTGTAACGGAATCTTTGAACGCGGTTTTAACTCACTTTGAAACATCGGATTGAGTTGAAAGTTTATATGAAAGTCTCTCAATTTAAATGCAAGCTCAATATAACTAAGTATTTGGGTTTGTAGTTTGATATAATGGAGCATATATATCACCGCTTTTGGAAAATCAACCCTTAAGAGGGCTACGGCTGATGTTTTTGGTAGTCCGTCAATTTTGATGCATGTGGAGAGTCGCATTTAAGGGTGATGCATTGGATGAAATGATTAGAATACGAAGTAAACCATAGATTGACCTGAGAAGCTGTTTTCACATTCCATTTTTACTATTATAAAATTATCATTGATGAGACTAAAAAACAAAAAATACATTATAATAAATTTATAATACTAAAAAAAACACGTTTTTTATTTATTTTATGTTTGTTCTGTCAATCAGATTTCTTTAATATATTTCTAGTAACAAGTTATGAGTTTGTTACGTTCGTAAAAAGTATACCTATTATAACTATCTACCAGATATATATCGGCAGACGCCTGCCTGCCTGCATCTTGCGAACAGATTTTTTGATAAGATTGAATTAGCAAACGAGCAGTTCTCCCGCTGATAAATGGCCACTGCTGCTTATGGAAACGAAACCATGGATCACTTAGAGAAACGTTGCTTCTGAAGACCTATTCTTCACGATCGCTTTTTACAGAGTCAGCTGGCATTAACACCCATCCAGTGCAACCCATGAACTGCTTCATGCTAGAATATGTGTCACGGTGATATCACTTCCATTAAATCATACTCGATCGAGCAAACAGTTTAATTTCTGAACTGCTATTTAGTGTAATTTCAAGAAATGTGAATTATTTTTAAAACATCACTTTGCCACCTAATGGATGGTGACCAAATTATGTAAGACAAGCCTATTCTCACGGCTCCCGTCTGCTTTGGTCAAGTTTATTATGTTGATGACTATTCCACGTGTAATCCAGGTCATATTAACTTAACTATCTGTGTTCGAATTAACTAATGTAACTTATACCAATATTTAATGATAATCGGTCAGCCCATAAGCCGTCAGCCAATCCTGTTCACCATAAAAGGTCCAAACATATAGATGCGCGCTACCATTTTTGTAGAGAGAAAGTCGCTAATGAAATTGTAAAAATTAGATACTTGTCGACTTCAGAGATGCCCGCAGATTTACTTACTAAGGGTTTATGTAAACTTAAACATTATAATTTTTAGGAATGTTTGGTTTATTTGATATAAATGATATACACTGGATATATTCTTAAATGTATGCATCTTTTATTTTATTAAATGGGGATGATGAAATGTATAACAAAATATGATAAGTAGCGACATCTATACTCTGATTTATGTTCAAACTATAAAAAAGTCAGTTATTACCCGTCTTTTGTGCGTATTATTATACTAACTTCAGCGAAATCCGATCAGTAATTTTTGCGTGAAGGACTAACAAACACACATACATCCTCACAAACTTTCGCATTTATAATATTAGTAAGATTTTATTTTTGGCAATTAATCAAGATTGTGGTGTGCCATATTGATGCCCTTGATTGATTGAAAACTTGACTACATTAAGGATTGCAGCATAAGCATAAAACATCGACTCATTCATAACGAAATTGTGTAAATATGACGTATATCTATCAAGTCATTCAGAATTTACACGATCATTAAAAACACAATGATTATGAACATTTAAAGAAGACAGTACATTGATATGATCATAAAACCTTGTAAACATTGGTTTATCATTAGTAACATAATATGTAAAAGCTATTTACAGATTCATAATCAATTATAATAAAGGTATGTTGCAATCATTTTAATTCCACATGGCGTTTTATCGTGAATAACGATGCAGTTACAAAGTTGACAATATTACGCCCACTACGGTATGTGTAACATGGAAGAATTTTTTAAACTAGATTTTCCTGCAGGAAGGAATTTTAGAATTAAGCCAATACTGTCATTCGTCAAGACAGGTTTAACGAAATATATTTTTGCTTCTTTTTCCTTTGACTTAAAAGTTCGTGGAACGGAACTTTTAACTACATTGATATTTTTAGCCAAAGTTAAAATGTTGGCAAAAAGTATTACATGTATCATCTTTCTTCTTTTCTTTCCATCTTAACAATCTTAGATCTAAGTTGTCATAAAAATTTTGAACATTATTTTTAAAACAGTAAAAAATAACGTAAATGACATTTTTTTCTATATTTAAATATGATTTTATACATGACCTGTGTGTGAATATATTCAAGTACGGTAGAATTCATTCGGTAGTAACAGAGGAATAGAATGTGGATTCTATTTATATGAGCAGGCGTCTTACTGCCTTGGATGATTCAGATCTGATCTTGCGTCTATGTAGGAACCGGTCCAGTGATGTAAGGGTGCTGACCTTTGGGCTAAGATCATTGCCCACTAAAATTATTAATATAGCTTTATGAAGCTTAAACTAGCGAATGTATTTACATTCATACTTAGCGAAATGCGTCATTAAGAAATCCATTTGGATTACGTGTTTCGTTAACAGATCGCTTTAAATATTTAAGTAGCAATTTTGAATTCTATTTCATTGCTAGTGCCTAGTAAAGGATGTACAGTTTTAGTAGTATACTTAGGGAAAATAAACGATTTTGGGATCATCTGAAATTGATAACTTTCCTCTCTGTACTTCTGATTACTAAACTAAAAAAAATACACTTTCCTACAAAAAAAAACCTCATTCAAATCGGCTTACCCGTTTAGGAGCTATGGTGCCACAGACAGACATGTCTGTCTGTCGGTCTGTGTGTCTGTCAAATAGCGGTGAAACCTTTTTGCGTCGAGGGTTAATAAATATTTTTTGACTTATGGATCTGTTTTGTGATATTTTTGATTGAAAAGGGTTAAGGTCATAATCAAACAATGAATAATTGAGAGTGTTAAGCAATGCTGTGTAAGGTAGGGGTGCTTAGCTTTCTAAGTTAGCCACTAGGATACCATCTGTTATCAACTTCAACTAGTCTTATTCTTTGTGGTATTGATTTTTTAGAACTTCATGAGAAATACTTTTTACCATCAGATGGATGGAATGCTCGTTTCCAATTCCAATTTAATTAAGTCATTAACAAAACTAGCTAAAATCTAGACAATTTGCTTTTTCGAACCTTTGGAACTAAAAAAAATTCAAATCTCCGGTTCGAACCCCTATAAAAATTCACGTTTTCGTTTGAAGAATGCGTGAACAAGAACCGCTTCTTATCTTAGCAATAAAGAAAAAAATGCAAAGCCGAACGGGCAACGACTCGCGAATCCCAATATGCAAACTCGACTAGTCTTCGCTATACTGGGGATGTAACTTGATTGCATTAAATTTATAGAAATCGTTCTTGTTTCAATTGTCGTTATTGTTTCACTATGGGGGCCAAGTGAGGCTTGCTAGTCTTCACGTAACGTAATACAATTATTTTCAGAGCATTCCTTAGGCATGGTGGGTTTAACCACGATTCACGATTTCTTATGTATAACAACAACTTAAACATTATGAACGTATTACTAATTAATGCTTTGAAAAATCATAATGCCTATGTTCGAACCGGATCCCCAGTATTAAAGTAAAAACGTCAAATACTGCTAATTCTTCGCTTTTACGCGCGTCGGGTTATAATTAGTATAATTCTTTTGTCGGATTATGTTAACCGTGGAAATACCATAAACCTTTTAATGTTATTCATAATTATAACTCGAAAATTATTGAAATTGTGTGACTATTTAAGAAAAGGATGCGACAATGAAACAAATAGTTTTGTATTACCACCATGATGACAAAAGCTTCAGATTTTCTTCACATTGAATTTCAAAGAGTTCTTGGGGACATAATCAGTGTCAAAGGAGATAAAGGAATTCGTTTCGAGTTGACAAGAGGCCTTGGTATTGTCGTTTCGGCTGGACGCACATCGTTGGTTTTGCATAGGTTTGTTAGGGTTACTGTTTGTTTACTCATAGTACTAAATATAACAACGGGTTGATGTTTTAGATAACTACATATCAGGTTAAGTATACCTTTATTGGTTGTTAGTGATCAATTGTGGTCTTAAGGAATATTCAATTGCCATCAGGTAAATAGATTGCTACGTCTCACGAAAGCCTGTTACGAGTCTAAAAACATAGTACCTACTGCGTGAATTCAATTGGAGATTCCTATCTGGCTTGTTCCAGTATCTCCTGTCTGACTTGAGACAAGAGATATTTATATATTTCCTGTCTGAGTTGCTCAAAATTTACTAACACTGATACTAACACTGTGTTAGTAAATTTTGTGATTAGATTAGTTTTAAGGGTCCCTAAGCAGAACATTTGTAGAAATGTACCAAGCAGATGCCGAAGGTGGTAGCCCTTTTTGGTTCGACTCCGGAGGCGCCACCGTCATCCCTGTCTGCTGTACAACATTTCTGTTAAGCGCTGCTGTGTCCTGGCGTTAAGTATTTTTGCGTGTACCATATAGACAGCCAAACGTATTTATTAATCAAAGACGGAAGGTATTTTTTTGATATTGGTTTAGTTTTTTGACATAACATAACAATACTCTCTATTGTGCCCAATAATAAAACATAACAAAGAAACATATAAATTTAAAGAACAATACAAAAGACGGCCTTATCGCTAAACAGCGATTTATTCCAGACAACCTTACGGTATGGAGTTAAAGTAACAATAAATAAAAGAATAGGTGCAATAAGTTAGCAAAACTGACATACTGATTCTGGCAAAGACACATCCTTAGCGAGAACAATAGAATTATATTGTGTGATCTAAAATCTCGGGGAGTATTGTGCTAATAATTGTTCTTTATGCCAATTAGACACGTTAAGCGTGTTACATTCGTCACGCCGGGTAAGGGCCCATCCGTTACACCTACGATTTTAATTAAATTCTCACGATATTCAGATTAATGGTATTTTTGTTCGGAGAACTTCCATTAATTTAAACCTCGGGCAATTATAGGAGTAGGTGATTTATGTGCAAGAGACGATAATCAAAGTTTGCAATGATGATAACGATTTGTAGTCCTATTTACATTAGGTGGCTAAATGTCATATCCGTTATCGTTCTTCGATATCTCGTTGAGTCGTGCTACCGATCGAAAGCATTTCAAAACATTCTTTCTTTTCTTCTCTTCTTCTCTCTTTCTTCTGGGTTCTTTCAAAACATCTGTCACGTGTTGGGAAGTAACCCTTACCTATACGTAATTTTCCCCAGCAATCCAAAATGTAACACCGCCATGAAGTAAACTCTGGGCCCTGCTAATTGTGAGGATCCATGGGACATAAACGAGCATAACAATATCGCTATAACACTTTCTACATTCGTAGCTCCACGCTAGAATATACTCGTAGTCCTGTGTCATTGGTACTGTGAGGTACGGTGAACGCTCCGCCACGTAGGTCATTAGGTCGTAGGTAAATTGTATTTAATGTCGGTTTGAGATTGAGGTACTTTTTCGATATTCCAAATATCTTCAAACTTTTTAGATTTTTTTTTGATTTTGGATGTATATAACAGTCTAATTGACAACAGAAGTAAGTCTCTGAAACAATTGTAAGGTGAATACAATTACATTCTTAAGTCAACATGCATCCATCATAATTTCCAAAGCGCCAGTTACTTTGGAATTGTAATGAAAGATTAATAATTGCTGACAAGTAGTCGAAATTAATGACAATGTCATTCAATGTGTATAAATCTGCTGCGACCGTTTTTATAGTTATTTATTTTTGAAATTACACAATTATTTAGGAGTGCTTGTTACAGACGCAGTAACTGCTAATACTCTTACAGATATAGATCAGGAGCAACAAACTTCAGGGGCCGCTTCTATAACACATGCGGTTAAGTCTATTATTTTGGTTATATCTTAATTTCAACTATTTATATTTTATTCGACGGCTATTCACTATAATAGCCGTCGAATAAAATATAAATAGTTTAACCAAATCAAAAGTATAAATTTGGATCTAAGTTAGATCTCCTTGTATTCTTTTTGTCTTAATTGTGTTAGATATTAAGATAGATCTTGGAATTACAGAACAATCATCAAAAAGGACCAGACTCCTACGGTACTATATTATGTTCTTTATTTTCGCATTCGTTGTTCTATCTTTTGCGGTACAAACTTTTGTAGTTTAGGAAGCTGCTCTTTGTATACATCATTTTCAAAAGTATAGCCAAATAAACCTTCTTGAAATAAAACTTTTGAAGTCGAATACATATACGTAAGTCTATTTTCGTGGATAATGATGGCACTACTCGTATTTATACCAAAACTGCTCTGATTTGGTTTGCGCAACTCTTCCGCCGCTGCCGCTGTAAGACACAATCATATCCCCCTTTGGTACCGTATATCTCATTTGTATATTTTTTTCCCAGACGATGTTGAAAATCGGGGGCGGAGCCGCGTTGATCGCGGCTATCGTGGCCGTCTTCGTGGTGGCCACCCAGGGCCGCGACCCGGATCTGGAGGCTTTAGAAAATGAGGGTCGAGAGTACATCCTCCACCTGGACAAGATGGCAGGGACGAGGAAAAACAGAGCTAGTCTAGCTGAGTGGGCGTACACGTCTAATATCACTAAAGAAAATGAGGATAAAAGGGTATGTGTAGTTTTCTTAGCTTACAGGCTTGCAGTTAATGTTAAATGGTCATTATCCAAACACATGTAATCAAATACAAATAGTGGAAGATTAGTAGGTTGCTAGTTACCATTTTAGATGTAAGTTATAACGCTTGCAGTGAATACGCAATATCTAGAAAATTTTATACCTTTGCAAAATATGAGAATATACTTTCAAGAAGGAAGTAACATCGGTTAACAGTTGCTATAAAGCGGCGATGCAACTGTAGTTTGGTATTTTAAAGTTCGTTTTGTCGTACGAGTGACCCTGAAGGTTGTAGAAGAAGTGATTTTGATGTTGGTAGAATTCTTTATGGTTCGACTCCGGAAACATCACCGCCACACCTATTTTTGCCTAATAACAGCAGTGTTGTTTTCTGATCTGAAGGGTGTGATAAAATAAGGGAGACATACTTTTCCGAGACATTTTAGTCCTCACGGGTAACAACGCATCCGTGGCTAACCTAGGTGAGACTTTGCTTGACTTAACTAGGGTTGATTATGATGTAGGGCGGCGGTAGCCACTTACCAGGTGGGCCTCATGCTCGTTTGCTACTTCCATACCATAAAATAAAACTGTTTTCTGATGATTGTTTATTTAGCGTTGTAATATTTTATTTGAGTTAAAAAAATACGATGGAACACGTTAACGTGCCATACATTTTCGTTATGGTAAATCACATGTGACGGCCTCAATTATTTACGGGTTGATTATTAACGAATAAGCAATTAACACTTAATAAATGATGGATTATAAGTTCCTTTAATAGACTGTAAATAGCAATATAATATGCTCGAGTATGTTTAGATTAATTGTAATGGATCTTTATTTCTAATTAGATTTTACTCGTGGAAAGTTTGTTTTTGTTTTTAAGAAATCTACTTGTTATGAGATTTTTTGTTCGAAATTCTCAGATACAAACCCAGTTGGAATTATCCGTTGAAGAGAAACAGGCATGGGAGGAGACGAAGATGTACAGATGGCAAGACTTCCAGGATTACACCCTGAGACGGATGTTCAAGAAGTACAGCCAGTTGGGAGTGTCGGCGTTACCGGATGATAAATATAAGCTGCTGATGCAGTCGGTGTCGGGCATGGAGTCGAACTACGCGACGGCAAAAATCTGCTCATATAAGAACTCGAGCAAATGTGACTTGGCACTGGAACCAGGTAAATAGAATTAGGACAAAATAAAGTATTGTTTATTAGATTAGTGTGATTAAAAAATAAATAAATAAAAAAAACAATAAGAATAATTTTTTTGTGGCTCGTTTACGATGCTACCATAACACTCATTTATGTCCATGAATGGTGACTAAAATGTCGTTCAAGCTCCAAGGGTAAGTCGGAGACATAGATCTTATATTAGTATCTTAAGTCATCACAGTCCTAGGAATAGCAACTAGCAGGATGGACCTTAGGGAGCATTTTTGAATTTTGGAATTAAGGAAGGAATTTGGTAACAATTGCAGATATCACGGAGATTTTCACCAAGAGTCAAGATCCTGATGAGTTAAGGCACACGTGGGTGGAATGGCATAAAGTAGCTGGAGCTCGGGCCAGACAAAACTTCACTCAGTATGTCCAACTTAATAATGAGGCTGCTAAACTTAATAGTAAGTTGTTTTGACTTTACTTCAGGAAATAAAAATTATACAACACGATTCTCGTGTGACTATTACAAATAACTATATGGTTCCTATAAGTATAATAATTATTTACATCTTACAAACAGAAATGCTAATTGAAATAAATATCCATAATATTACCTATGCTATATCTTATTCGTTTAGTATCGTTATAAAATTTAATATTATTCAAGTAACTTAACGCTGTATCATACATCATTTGCGGCGATTTCTACACTTTCCGTGTTGAGTATTCTAAAATTGCTTTAGCGTCATTCTTATTCTCATAGCTATTCTCAGAAACAATCTTAACATTGCTTTGCTAATAAGTTTTCATGTTAACTCCATACTGAAAAACAAATATTTATTTAATTAAAATGACTTTTTGTCTTGACTTGCCATGATCTACATTATTTTTAAGAGTTTCACAAGGATAGTTAATAGGACTGTTATTTTTTATTATTAACAAATAGAAGTTTTGTTTAGATTTCAAAAACGTGGCGGATTGGTGGCAGTCAGAGTACGAGGTTCCGGATTTTGAGCAGCAGCTGGCCAAACTTTGGGAAGATGTGAAACCACTGTATCAGGAACTGCATGCATATGTAAGGAAGCGTTTGCGTGATAAGTACGGTGACGACATTGTGTCTGCTCGAGGACCCATCCCAGCACACTTATTAGGTGAGAACATTCGACTGAAAATTGTTTCTTTTTTATTTAAACAAGTAAATTATTTTTCACTATATGGCTAGTGTGACGACTGGAAAGGTAAAACACGTCTGAGTAAACAAAAGTGTCTTAAAAATTATAAGTCACTTTATGTTATGTATTTTAAGTTAAAATACATACGTACAATGTTTAGACACATTGTTCTCTAATGTAACTCATTTCTTGTGGACATTGCGTGTTATTCTTATCTATCTTATAAATTATATAATTCTTTGTAATACTTTAAACGTACTTTGAATTTTATCTTAGAATGTTAAATGCTCAAATAATACGCAATTAAGAATAAAAAAAAAATATAAATAATTGCAACTGTAGAATCCGTAGAAATTTTATTTTCACCTATATTTCCAGGTAATATGTGGGCTCAAACTTGGAGCAATATTGAATCTTTTACCCGACCATATCCGGATAAGAAGGAAATCGACATCACACAAGCGATGCAAGAACAAAACTACACAGCTTTGAAGATGTTCCAGATGTCGGATGAGTTTTTCAAGTCGTTGAACTTGACAGCAATGCCAGAGAAATTCTGGCAAAACTCGATTATAGAAAAGCCTACGGATAGAGAGATCGTTTGCCATGCGTCTGCTTGGGACTTCTATGATGGCGAGGACTTCAGGTAAATTAGTGGTAGTAGAGAATTGGGATATTACAGTGGGAATAAATGGTTTGATTAAAATTTGTACATCCGTTTTCTAACTCATTTCTTAGAAATCGTGTCCTAATTAAAAATTTTATTGATCTCCAGTTCTTCTCAATTTGCTTGACTCATTTCCATTGCTGTTCTTAAAACTAAATATCATTCACGTTTTTTACATATAAAGTAAAATATAATTTTGTTGTAAATATTTATCTGAATCTAGCTATTCTATCATTTGTTGCAACTATATGTACCCGTACTACTATAGGAAGTAATCTGGCTTAATTTGTATTAAAAGTGAAACATGATTGTGCATGTACTGATAACTGTTCGTAACTATTGTTTTTTTCCATAGTCATGAATGAAGTCACAATGAGTATATTTTTACAACCAGATACGAATATTCCAATTGACCAGTTGATAACCTTCGAGCCTGTGTTTTTGTAATTCGCTTTTCTTTCGTAGATAACACGGTATCTGTGCCTATGTTTATGTTGAAACTAGTTCTGTCCTGAATCTTAAGTATTTTCAGGAAATACTTTTTCTGCTATGTGAATGGAAATTAACCGGTGGTGGTTTTATGAAAAAAATACAGTTGAGTAATTTCCCAAATTTATCTCTTTACATGTCTGACTTAATTTTGAAGGATCAAACAGTGCACGACTGTTGATTATGAGTATTTCCAAACGACACACCACGAAATGGGCCATATACAGTACTTCCTACAGTATAAACACCAGCCTGTTGTTTTCCGGGACGGAGCTAACCCAGGTAATCAAGTTTGTGTTTTTTGGGTACAGGATCAAAATGTGCACTTCGGTGAATAAGGAACATTTGAGGGTGGTTCATCATGAGATGGGCCACGTGCAATATTACTTGCAGTATAGACACCTCCCTGTAGTGTTTCGCTCTGGCGCCAATCCAGGTGAACTATGTTATGACTAACGATTTGTTGTATATTTTCAACTTCCATAATAAAAAGACGACAGAAAATGATAGATAGAGCCTTCGGTTCGGATGTGAGCCAAATTAGTATACTTAAAGGATTTTTTTCGATAAAAAAACTGAAAGAAATTTAAATATTGAGAAAACATATCGGTCTCGCTTTGTTGGCTTATAGCAATGTACAGTTCGTTCTCTATCTACCGTTTTAATTCTTATCATACCATTTTAACAATAAATTAATGTTCCGTGCGTGACCTAACAATAGCATCTGAGGATTATGAGTTGTATAATATCTTTTGTCATAAACTATTTTACTTCACTTGTCAAATGTTATTTACAACCATGCTTATGATATACATATATGAATTATATAGATCGTAATTGTCAAATGTACAGGCATGAATAATTTTGATATGTATATATCTACAGTAATACCCTGACTTACGCGATTTTAAATTTACAAATTTTACAAAATATACACTCCAACGAGGTACACATTGCTTCTACAAAACAAGGAATAAAAAAATAATATAATGTTAAGAGGGAACTTTGCGAGAGAAAAATATGTGTGAGGGATCAAACTAATCTGTTAAATTTTATGAAGCCATCTACATCAAAATAACTACGGTTGGCTATTTTATATTTGTACTAGATGAAAACCCGGCTTCGCTCAGTTGTGTGTGTCTTATACATAATCTTTTACAAAATGTAGGTAGATGTTTTTATAGTTATAATCAACTAAATGGTGTTATACCTTATACTTAGAGCAGAGCAGACACTCATAAAAGCTGCCAGTCCGCTAAACGCCATAACTTGTAGTAACTAGTTTGCAGTTTAATAAACTGGTCCCAGTGCTAGCGACACCCAAATTCAAATTCGGAGCATATTTATACGAACCTACACACGTTCTCAACAGCGTGATGCAGAAATGCGAGGTTAAAATTTGTAACGCCATCTAGTATGAAATATCAAAACTATGTACGGTAATTAACGCCGCTAGATGGCAGTTTATCGTATTATTATGTGAATCGGCTTTAAGGAATTCAAGATGGTATCCGAGTGGCCAATATGACTACTATTTTCACCATTAGAATTTAACAAAATACTCGACAATCCGAATTTTGGGGATATATGTTGTCGACTCAAAATCAATATTTTTTATGTTTTATTATTTAGGTAAAGTTTCAATGAAGTCTACCGTACAACTTGACGATTTTATGAAGATAGACATATAAAACATATTTTAATGGTTACGGCAATTCATTTTGTAACGTCTTAAGTTAGGAGTAGTAGTAGTATTTAAGTAGTTAGTAAGTCATTAATGTCATTATCTGCACAGGATGACTCCGGTGGCCCAGTTCTCAAGATAGACCCGAATAATAATCGCGTGTACATTACGGGCATCATCAGCTTCGGAAGATTCTGTGCGTCAAGGGGCTGGCCTGGCGTCAATACAAGGGTCACATCTTTCCTGAAGTTCATAACGACTAACGCGCACTATGATTACTGCACAATTTAACTAGCTTCAATAACAATTTTGCAGTCAACGGAGAGACACGAATGTTCGCTTTAAGTGTAAAAAACAAAAATTGATGAGCCCGATCTTACAGATCTTACAAATTTTGTGGCATCATAAGATCAGATTTTTTTACGCTCAACACTAACGCTTGAAGCGCGAAGCAAACGTCTCTTGAAGCAAATGATTCGTGACACTTGGGTAAGGACCTTTATACGGGTTTCGGGCCGGATCTGGCCTCCTTGAGTTCCACTCGCATACTGTCGTTTCAAACACTTCCTATAAGCCACTTGAAAAGACTGCAGCGATTTAAGTCATGCGTGCGGACGGAGACAGGCTGCAGCGGTTCAATACGCATGCTGGGCGCAGATAGACTCGCTGCACTCTATCTGGGCCCAGCACGCGTGAACTTAAGTCAAGCATGCGGACGCGGAGGCTGCAGCGGATTTGTTCACGCGTGCAGAATGCGGAGAGACTGCAGTACTACACGTGACTAATGAAATGTATAATCGTCCAAATTAGTATTATGTTTCAATGATGAATCCAAGTAGTGTTTCTATGTCTCTCGTTTGATTAAAAAAGTTAGATTTTATTTAACAATATTTTCAACATCCGTAAATAATAAGTAAGTCTATATTCTCGACGTGTCCTTTAAAGTTTTCTTGCATAACTCCAGTCGTCGTGGGCGAAGCGAAGAGCGAAGTGGGCATAGGGGAAGTCTAAGGGGCTGTCGTAAAAAAAAAGTTCACCTACTCTCTAAAATTTTCTTTCATTCTTAGCTAGTGTTCAACATAAATAGACTCTGAAATGAATTGACAAAATAAGTGTTTCCTGTTAGAAGATTTTTTATTTTCTATTTGTCCCTAATAATCCCCGCTCCATATATGTCCATGACTGTTGTACTGGATGAATTCAGTTATGTTACAAGCATTAATTTGGTCGTCTGTTTCGTATTTACTCGAGTTACTATCAAGAATATCAGGACCTGTATTAGAATATAAAACTAATATCTGGAAGTCCAGATGTAAGCCCGAAAGTTCTGTTAGCATTCTATTGTATTTACTGCGAAGTTCAATAAATAATTTGAAATCTTCCTGTGTTTTGTGTATTTTCCTGTGCCTTGGGGTACTGAGGTATTTGATGGCGGATGAGGAAAAAGAAAGTCGTCACCGGCTTGTATGCGTATATTTTGAGTACACGTTAATTTAGTATACAGAGTAGAGCGAGACCCTATTATAGTACAACTTATTGAGCGAGTGTTCTGCTAATGATTTAACGTTTTATATATATTGTTGACTTGTTTGACTGTTGATTGTTGACTCATATATACAAGTAGTATTTTGAAAAAAGTATTGGAATGTAAATACATTCCAATACTTTTTTCAAAATTAATCTTACCAATTCAACGATGTAAGTTCCAATTAATATAGTTC